>JBAKBP010005479.1:0-121452 GCA_037953745.1 Lithodes maja
CACGATACATGTTCACCCCTTATGTACCGGTGCCGTTATTTTAACTTTATTCTGGCTATTAATTAGAAGAAAGTTGTTCAGTTTAAAAACGGCATACAACAAACAAGAGGCTTCAAACTATGTCCCTTAACCCTTTTTTACCACCGCAAACTGCACACAGTCGTCTAAATATAGCTAGAATAATATATAGACGTCACCAGTACAGTAGGGGTTAATGGAAACAAACATTTCAACTGGAATATTTCAACCAAAACTACCTCCACCTTTACTGTTAGGTTAGGCTAGTTTGCTGTTGGCTACGACTTTAGTTTGCCCTTGTTGTGTTGACCTTCGTTGAGCTGGCACACATCGACATTTAGTGTACGAAAATGACATTTTGATCGAGCTTAACTAGAAATCAATGCATATTCACAACACCACATTACGCACAGAACCAAATGGACCACTCCCGACAGAGCAACATACAAACACACTATAACATACAATTCATTACAAAACACATAAGCTATCACACGTGACAAACATACACTATCACACCTAGCATCGTATATACTGTATATACTCACGTTGCATTATGTATTGTATTCCTTGACATACCTTATAATTATCGGTGATAATCAGTATAGTTTAGCCTGAATTCTAGCCAATCAGTATGAACTCTAGTTGTAGTTACAATGAAAATGTGTGGAACATATTTCAATTGAAATTGCAAGAACTGCCCACCTCTCTCTCTCTCTCTCTCTCTCTCTCTCTCTCTCTCTCTCTCTCTCTCTCTCTCTCTCTCTCTCTCTCTCTCTCTCTCTCTCTCTCTCTCTCTCTCTCTCTCTCTCTCTCTCTCTCTCTCTCTCTCTCTCTCTCTCTCTTCTCTCTCTCTCTCTCTCTCTCTCTCTCTCTCTCTCTCTCTCTCTCTCTCTCTCTCTCTCTCTCTCTCTCTCTCTCTCTCTCTCTCTCTCTCTCTCTCTCTCAATAGCCCAGTGCATCAGAACCAACCATCCCTAAATTGGAGGCAAAACCAACAGCCAACCCGGGTCACAGTGGTCCCTCAGTGCAATAAACCTTCAGCACACAGCCATGCAAACACCCTACCACACGATACAGTAGGGTACAAACACACTACCACACACGATACAGTAAGATACAAACACACTACCACACACGATACAGTAGGATACAAACACACTACCACACACGATACAGTAGGATGCAAACACACTACCACACACGATACAGTAGGATGCAAACACACACGTTACAGTAGGATGCAAACACACACAATACAGTAGGATTCAAACACACTACCACACACGATACAGTAGGATGCAAACACACTACCACACACGATACAGTAGGATTCAAACACACTACCACACACGATACAGTAGGATGCAAACACACTACCACACACGATACAGTAGGATACAAACACACACGATACAGTAGGATTCAAACACACTACCACACACGATAGAGTAGGATGCAAACACACTACCACACACAATACAGTAGGATGCAAACACACACGATTCAGTAGGATTCAAACACACTACCACACACGATACAGTAGGATGCAAACACACTACCACACACGATACAGTAGGATGCAAACACACTACCACACACGATACAGTAGGATGCAAACACACACGATACAGTAGGATTCAAACACACACCACACACGATACAGTAGGATGCAAACACACTACCACACACGATGAAGTAGGATACAAACACACTATCACACACGATACAGTAGGATGCAAACACACTACCACACACGATACAGTAAGATACAAACACACTACCACACACGATACAGCAGGATGCAAACACACTACCACACACGATACAGTAAGATTCAAACACACTACCACACACGATACAGTAGGAAGCAAACACACTACCACAGACGATACAGTAGGATGCAAACACACTACCACACACGATCCAGTAGGATGCAAACACACACGATACAGTAGGATTCAAACGCACTACCACACACGATACAGTAGGATGCAAACACACTACCACACACGATACAGTAGGTGCAAACACACTACCACACACGATACAGTAGGATTCAAACACACTACCACACACGATACAGTAGGATGCAAACACACTACCACACACGATACAGTAAGATACAAACACACACGATACAGTAGGATTCAAACACACTACCACACACGATACAGTAGGATGCAAACACACTACCACACACGATAAAGTAGGATACAAACACACTGCCACACTCGATACAGTAGGATGCAAACACAGTACCACACACGATACAGTAGGATGCAAACACACACGATAGAGTAGGATTCAAACACACTACCACACACGATACAGTAGGATGCAAACACACATGATACAGTAGGATTCAAACACACTACCACACACGATACAGTAGGATGCAAACACACTACCACACACGATAAAGTAGGATACAAACATACTACCACCCACGATCAAATAGGATACAAACACATTACCACACACAATAAAGTAGGATACAAACACACTACCACACTCGATACAGTAGGATGCAAACACAGTACCACACACGATACAGTAGGATGCTAACACAAACGATACAGTAGGATTCAAACACACTACCACACACGATACAGTAGGATTCAAACACACTACCACACACGATACAGTAGGATGCAAACACACTACCACACACGATAAAGTAGGATACAAACGCACTACCACCCACGATAAAATAGGATACAAACACACTACCACACAGGATACAGTAGGATACAAACACACACGATACAGTAGGATGCAAACAAATTACCACACACGATAAAATAGGATGCAAACACACTACCACACACGATACAGTAGGATACAAACACACTACCACACACGATACAGTAGGATGCAAACACACTACCACACACATACAGTAGGATACAAACACACTACCACACACGATACAGTAGGATGCAAACGCACTACCACACACGATACAGTAGGATACAAACACACTACCACACACGATACAGTAGGATGCAAACGCACTACCACACACGATACAGTAGGATACAAACACACTACCACACGCGATACAGTAGGATGCAAACACACTTCCACACACGATAAAATAGGATACAAACACACTACCACACACGATAAAGTAGGATACAAACACACTACCACACACGATACAGTAGGATACAAACACACACGATACAGTAGGATTCAAACACACTACCACACACGATACAGTAGGATGCAAACACACTACCACACACAATACAGTAGGATGCAAACACACACGATTCAGTAGGATTCAAACACACTACCACACACGATACAGTAGGATGCAAACACACTACCACACACGATACAGTAGGATGCAAACACACTACCACACACGATACAGTAGGATGCAAACACACACGATACAGTAGGATTCAAACACACTACCACACATGATACAGTAGGATGCAAACACACTACCACACACGATGAAGTAGGATACAAACACACTATCACACACGATACAGTATGATGCAAACACACTACCACACACGATACAGTAAGATACAAACACACTACCACACACGATACAGTAGGATGCAAACACACTACCACACACGATACAGTAAGATTCAAACACACTACCACACACGATACAGTAGGAAGCAAACACACTACCACAGACGATACAGTAGGATGCAAACACACTACCACACACGATCCAGTAGGATGCAAACACACACGATACAGTAGGATTCAAACGCACTACCACACACGATACAGTAGGATGCAAACACACTACCACACACGATACAGTAGGTGCAAACACACTACCACACACGATACAGTAGGATGCAAACACACATGATACAGTAGGATTCAAACACACTACCACACACGATACAGTAGGATGCAACACACTACCACACACGATAAAGTAGGATACAAACACACTACCACACATGATACAGTAGGATACAAACACACGATACAGTAGGATGCAAACAAATTACCACACACGATAAAATAGGATGCAAACACACTACCATACACGATACAGTAGGATACAAACACACTACCACACATGATACAGTAGGATGCAAACACACTACCACACACATACAGTAGGATACAAACACACTACCACACACGATACAGTAGGATGCAAACACACTACCACACACGATACAGTAGGATACAAACACACTACCACACACGATACAGTAAGATACAAACACACACGATACAGTAGGATTCAAACACACTACCACACACGATACAGTAGGATGCAAACACACTACCACACACGATAAAGTAGGATACAAACACACTGCCACACTCGATACAGTAGGATGCAAACACAGTACCACACACGATACAGTAGGATGCAAACACACACAATAGAGTAGGATTCAAACACACTACCACACACGATACAGTAGGATGCAAACACACATGATACAGTAGGATCAAACACACTACCACACACGATACAGTAGGATGCAAACACACTACCACACACGATAAAGTAGGATACAAACATACTACCACCCACGATAAATAGGATACAAACACATTACCACACACAATAAAGTAGGATACAAACACACTACCACACTCGATACAGTAGGATGCAAACACAGTACCACACACGATACAGTAGGATGCTAACACAAACGATACAGTAGGATTCAAACACACTACCACACACGATACAGTAGGATTCAAACACACTACCACACACGATACAGTAGGATGCAAACACACTACCACACACGATAAAGTAGGATACAAACGCACTACCACCCACGATAAAATAGGATACAAACACACTACCACACAGGATACAGTAGGATACAAACACACACGATACAGTAGGATGCAAACAAATTACCACTCACGATAAAATAGGATGCAAACACACTACCACACACGATACAGTAGGATACAAACACACTACCACACACGATACAGTAGGATGCAAACACACTACCACACACATACAGTAGGATACAAACACACTACCACACACGATACAGTAGGATGCAAACGCACTACCACACACGATACAGTAGGATACAAACACACTACCACACACGATACAGTAGGATGCAAACGCACAACCACACACGATACAGTAGGATACAAACACACTACCACACGCGATACAGTAGGATGCAAACACACTTCCACACACGATAAAATAGGATACAAACACACTACCACCCACGATAAAGTAGGATACAAACACACTACCACACACGATACAGTAGGATACAAACACACACGATACAGTAGGATTCAAACACACTACCACACACGATACAGTAGGATGCAAACACACTACCACACACAATACAGTAGGATGCAAACACACACGATTCAGTAGGATTCAAACACACTACCACACACGATACAGTAGGATGCAAACACACTACCACACACGATACAGAAGGATGCAAACACACTACCACACACGATACAGTAGGATGCAAACACACACGATACAGTAGGATTCAAACACACTACCACACACGATACAGTAGGATGCAAACACACTACCACACACGATGAAGTAGGATACAAACACACTATCACACACGATACAGTAGGATGCAAACACACTACCACACACGATACAGTAAGATACAAACACACTACCACACACGATACAGTAGGATGCAAACACACTACCACACACGATACAGTAAGATTCAAACACACTACCACACACGATACAGTAGGAAGCAAACACACTACCACAGACGATACAGTAGGATGCAAACACACTACCACACACGATCCAGTAGGATGCAAACACACACGATACAGTAGGATTCAAACGCACTACCACACACGATACAGTAGGATGCAAACACACTACCACACACGATACAGTAGGTGCAAACACACTACCACACACGATACAGTAGGATGCAAACACACACGATACAGTAGGATTCAAACACACTACCACACACGATACAGTAGGATGCAAACACACTACCACACACGATAAAGTAGGATACAAACACACTACCACACATGATACAGTAGGATACAAACACACACGATACAGTAGGATGCAAACAAATTACCACACACGATAAAATAGGATGCAAACACACTACCACACACGATACAGTAGGATACAAACACACTACCACACATGATACAGTAGGATGCAAACACACTACCACACACATACAGTAGGATACAAACACACTACCACACACGATACAGTAGGATGCAAACACACTACCACACACGATACAGTAGGATACAAACACACTACCACACACGATACAGTAGGATGCAAACACACACGATACAGTAGGACTCAAACACACTACCACACGCGATACAGTAGGATGCAAACACACTTCCACACACGATAAAATAGGATACAAACACACTACCACCCACGATAAAGTAGGATACAAACACACTACCACACACGATACAGTAGGATACAAACACACACGATACAGTAGGATTCAAACACACTACCACACATGATACAGTAGGATGCAAACACACTACCACACACAATAGAGTAGCATGCAAACACACACGATTCAGTAGGATTCAAACACACTACCACACACGATACAGTAGGATGCAAACACACTACCACACATGATACAGTAGGATGCAAACACACTACCACACACGATACAGTAGGATGCAAACACACACGATACAGTAGGATTCAAACACACTACCACACACGATACAGTAGGATGCAAACACACTACCACACACGATGAAGTAGGATACAAACACACTATCACACACGATACAGTAGGATGCAAACACACTACCACACACGATACAGTAAGATACAAACACACTACCACACACGATACAGTAGGATGCAAACACACTACGACACACGATACAGTAAGATTCAAACACACTACCACACACGATACAGTAGGAAGCAAACACACTACCACAGACGATACAGTAGGATGCAAACACACTACCACACACGATCCAGTAGGATGCAAACACACACGATACAGTAGGATTCAAACACACTACCACACATGATACAGTAGGATGCAAACAGACTACCACACACGATACAGTAGGTGCAAACACACTACCACACACGATACAGTAGGATTCAAACACACTACCACACACGATACAGTAGGATGCAAACACACTACCAGACGATAAAGTAGGATACAAACACACTACCACACACGATACAGTAGGATGCAAACATACTACCACACACGATACAGTAGGATGCAAACACACTACCACACACGATACAGTAAGATTCAAACACACTACCACACACGATACAGTAGGATGCAAACACACTACCACACACGATACAGTAAGATACAAACACACTACCACACACGATACAGTAGGATGCAAACACACTACCACACACGATACAGTAAGATACAAACACTACCACACACGATACAGTAGGATGCAAACACACTACCACACACGATACAGTAAGATTCAAACACACTACCACACACGATACAGTAGGATGCAAACACACTACCACACACGATACAGTAAGATACAAACACACTACCACACACGATACAGTAGGATGCAAACACACTACCACACACGATACAGTCAGGTACAAACACACTACCACACACGATACAGTAGGTTACAAACACACTACCACACACGATACAGTCAGGTATACACACTACCACACACGATACAGTAGGATACAAATACACTACCACACAAGATACAGTAGGTTACAAACACACTACCACACACGATACAGTCAGGTATAAACACACTAGCACACATGATACAGTCAGGTATAAACACACTACCACACACGATACAGTAGAATACAAATACACTACCACACACGATACAGTAGAATACAAATACACTACCACACGATACAGTAGAATACAAACACACTACCACAACAAGATACAGTAGGATACAAACACACTACCACACATGATACAGTAGGTTACAAACACACTACCACACACGATACAGTACAAAGGAGTACAAAGGAGTACAAAGGAGTACAAAGGAGTACAAAGGAAATCAAGCAACAACAGATCTAGTGACCCTTCTAGGTTGCTTGTCCTCCAAAACACTGAGGATCAAATGTCCAAACAGTGGTTTAGAGTGGGTAAGGGAACATTGGAAAGGGAATTACTGCCCTGGAACTAATGTCCGTGGCAGGATTAGGAAGTTAGTAGGGGACACATGGGTTAGTAACTGAGGGGGGGATAAAATAAAGTTATTCATTTACAAATGCAGTCAGTCGCGGGTTTGATGCGAGATATTTGGCTAGGCGGAGTTTAAATGAATCAACGGTGATGCAGTCTATAACGTTTCGGGGAAGCCCATTCCACAAGTTGACAACTCGATTGAAGAAGAAATTCTTAGATTCGTGCGAGTTAAAAGATTTACCAATAATTTTGCAACCGTTTCCCCGCGTGTAATTAGATTGGTCGATAGTGAAGTACTTACTACAGTTCATATTGTCGATGCCTTTGATGATTTTGAACACTTGAATTAAGTCGCCTCTTAATCTGCGCTGGGTTAAAGGAAATAGATTTAATTCTCTAAGACGCTCTTTGTATGGTTTGTTCTTTAGGCTAGGTATCATTTTGGTAACTCTACGTTGAACTCGTTCTAGCTTGTTTATATCTTTTTGGTAATAAGGGCACCAGGATTGAACGCAGTATTCCAGAAGAGGGCGGACTAAGGAATTGTAAAGGGTTAGGATAACTTCTTTGGATTTATGCTCAAATGACCTGCCTATAAAGCCAATTATTTTGTTTGCCTTCTTAACAACTTCTGAACATTGTTGACTCGGTTTTAGGTTACTCGATATTGTTACTCCCAGATCGGTTTCTCTGTTTACATTCTTAAGCTGAGTGCCATTCATCGAATAGTTTGCTTTCTCATTTAGGTATCCGATATGTAGTACTTTACATTTATCCGCATTGAAACTCATTTGCCAAATTTGGGACCAACATGACAATTTATCTAGATTGTGTTGCATATCGTCAACTTGTTCTTTTGAGAGTACGCTATTTGCAATTTTTGTATCGTCAGCAAATTTTGAGATTGTACAGGTGAGACCCTCATCTATGTCGTTGATGTAAATTAGAAAGAGAATTGGTCCTAGTACCGATCCCTGGGGTACCCCGCTACTTACATTGGTCCATTTTGATGCCTTACCGTTTATGACTACCCTTTGCTTTCTGTCGCTGAGCCAATTTTCTATCCATTTCAACACACCGTCTTGTATTCCATGCGCTTTTAGTTTTAGCAGTAAACGTTTGTGGGGAACTTTGTCAAAGGCCTTTTGAAAATCAAGGTATATAATATCTACAGCTTTACTCTCATCGTAGAGGTTGAGGATATCGTGGAAGAAGTCTAAGAGGTTTGTTAAACAGGAACGTTTTTTACGAAAGCCGTGTTGAGTATCTTTAAGTATGTTATTTTCCTCTAAGTGATTTACGAGTCTGTCTCGTATGACCGTTTCTAGCATTTTACATACAACTGAGGTTAAGCTAATTGGACGATAGTTACTGGATAGGGATTTGCTGCCTTTTTTGAATATCGGTGTTACGTTGGCTAGCTTCCACTGATCGGGCATAGTTCCAGACTGCAAGGATTTATTGAATAGCAATGTCAGTGGTTTAGAGAGCTCATCCTTAGCTTCCTTTAGAACTCTAGGCGAGATTGTATCAGGTCCAGGCGTTTTATTTACCTCGAGTTTATCTAAACAATTCAATACTTCTCTCTCTGTAACGGTGATATTGCTCAAAACATCTGAATTATCAATCTGAATCGGCGATGGTGTAGGGATATCACTGAGGTCTTCTGTTGTAAAAACTGATGCAAAGAAGGTATTGAGGGCATTACTCATTTGTTCTTCGTCTTTGGTGTATTCTCCATTTTCATCGGTCCAACAGTTGAAGTAACTACTTTTTTCTTTCTGATATAACTATAGAATTCTTTCGGGTTTGTTTTACTTTGATTCGCAATATGTAACTCTAAGGTCTTTTTACTTTGCTTAATTAACTTTTTGGCTTTGCGTCGTAGCTCTACAAATTTCACCCGTTCTTCGTCATTTTGTGAGGATTTTAATCTATCATTAGCAAATTTTTTTAGCAAGCAGGCAGTTTGAAATATCTTTATTCCACCATTTGGGTTTATTATTATGGCCTGGACGCCGTATTTTCGATGGTATGCAGTCTTGCACTGCTTTTAGGTAAGTGGCTTCGAATAACTTCCAAGATGTATTTATGTCGTTATTGTGAATTAAAAAGCTCCAGTCAGTTTCTTTAAACATAGCTCTAAGTTTATGGAAGTTTGCTTTCTTGAAATTAGGGACATTTTCGATGCTACTATTTGGTTCGTTACTAGTAAACTTTAAAGTGAAAGTTATCGTATGATGGTCGCTGTTACTGAATTCATCACCAACATTCAAATTCTCTATTAATTCTTCTTTTGTTGCAAGTACAATGTCAAGAACGTTATTACCACGGGTCGGCGTTCCAACAAATTGATAAAGCGAACTCTCTTGCAAGTTCGTATACAAGTCATGTCCGGAGTGTGAAGTAACAGTATCGCCCCACTTGGTCACAGGTAAATTAAAGTCACCAAAAATTACGGTATCTTGTGAGTTACTTACATCTGCAATTTGTTCGTAAATTTCTCGGTCAGTTTGCACTGATTGAGCTGGAGGTCTGTATATTAATGCAAGTATTATTTTGGTACCTTTATTATTCTTTATTAGCACAAAAGATGCGTCGACGTTCACAATTTGAGGTTTTGACAAGAGGGTAGGGTTAAGACTTTCTTTGATATAAAGTAAAACGCCACCTCCATTTCGATTTATTCGGCTTTTCTCAAACATTACATAACCGGGAAGTGAATACTCTGCTAAAAAGTCTCTATCTTCTGTATTGAGCCAAGATTCTGTTATGCCAATCACATCATAATTTTCTGTAAACACTAGCTCCTCTAAATCTGAAAATTTATTGCGTATGCTACGAGCGTTTGCATAGAAAACCTTTAAATTTTTTATTTTAGAACTCACGGAACGCGCTTTAATAATATTTTTGGTTCTTGTCGGATCTACATTTATGTTCATGGCTGTCCTCGGTCCTCGCTGTCTCCGGTCCTTATCGCTGGTGGTCCTCGGTTGCCTCTGTTTTTTTCTTGGCGTTGGATGATTTATGTCACTGCTGCTTCTTCTCGGATGGCGTTTTTTGATCCATGGCTGCGGACTGCTTCGTGTAGGAGACGACCCATGCGTGCTGAACCCACAGGGTTTAGATGAGTGCCATCCTTGCGGAACAGAGTAGGCTGGTTGTAGAAGTTGTCCCAGAGGTTGATGAATTAAACTTCTTCCCTCAGACACAAATGTTTTAGTCGGCTATTTGTGCTGAAGGCCTTGTCGTAGTATTTGTCAGGTGCGTCGATCTTGGGGAGAATGCCTGAGATGATGATATTCCTTGACTTGTTTTTGTAGTGCTGGATCATCTTGCGATATTTCTCCATCAACTCTTCGGATCTGGTGCGCATGACGTCATTTGAACCAGCATGGATGACAAAAAGGGTATTTTCATTTGCATCCTTTGTGGTATCTTCGAAGGCTTCCACAATGTCGTCCAGTCCAGCTCCTGGGATGCAAAATCTTTTTCGTTGATTTGGGACTCTGTCGCAGAACTCTTCGACCTGTCCTCGTAGGATGGAATCCCCAACGAGCCTGGTCTCTTCTGGTTCGTCTTCCATCTCTACCAATATCTCAAATCTGTTGACATTGTGACTGGTAGACGAGACCTTTTCTGCGTTGGCCTTCAGTAGGTTACAAACACACTACCACACACGATCTAGTCAGGTACAAACACACTACCACACACGATACAGTTAGGTATAAACACACTACCACACACGATACAGTAGGATACAAATACACTACCACAGACGATACAGTCAGGTATAAACACACTACCACACACGATACAGTCAGGTATAAACACACTACCACACACGATACAGTCAGGTATAAACACACTACCACACACGATAGAGTAGGTAACAAACACACTACCATACACGATACAGTAGGTTACAAACACACTACCACACACAATACAGTCAGGTATAAACACACTACCACACATGATACAGTAGGATACAAACACACTACCACACACGATACAGTCAGGTATAAACACACTACCACACACGATACAGTCAGGTATAAACACACTACCACACACGATACAGTCAGGTATAAACACACTACCACACACAATACAGTAGGTTACAAACACACTACCACACACGATACATTTAGGTATAAACACACTACCACACACGATACAGTAGGATACAAATACACTACCACACGATACAGTATGATACAAACACACTACCACACACGATACAGTAGGATACAAACACACTACCACACACGATACAGTCAGGTACAAACACACTACCACACATGATACAGTAGGTTACAAACACACTACCACACACGATACAGTCAGGTACAAACACACTACCACACACGATACAGTAGGATACAAACACACTACCCAACACGATACAGTAGGATACAAACACACTACCACACACGATACAGTAAGATGCAAACACTACCACACACGATTCATCATCATCATCAGTTTTAAATACATGTACAATGAAAATAAAAATAAAAATTATGATAACTTTTAACAAACCTATTGATAACGTATACCATGCAAGTGTGTACAACCCTAGATTATTAATTAGTCAGCCCTCGACCTCTATACTCCGTTTCATTTCATCTGACGGTAAATTGAATCCCTTAGCAGCTAATTCCTCGATACTTAATGGAAATATATGAAACTGCTCTGTTTCTGCATCCTATTAAGACCATGTTTATATAATTAGCACTATATTTCACAACAAAATCTTCAAAATAACTGAGAAATTTGATTGGGAACTTTGCAATTTACCGTCAGTTGAAAAGAAACCGGGTGTAGTTCCTTAGTGAGATCAGTTCATTCAACCCTTTTCTCAACTTTATCTAATATAACCCCTTGGGGATATGGCGCGTTTTAGCAGTTTATTGTGACCATCACTAGACGTTTTTATACAGCTTAGGAAGGATCTGTGGGAATTGAAAGGGTCAATACTATCTCAATCAACCCTCTGACTTCCGTACACCCTTCCTAATCTGAATACAATCGTCTAATGATAGCCAGCAAACAGGAAGGAAGCGCGTCGTCGATCCTCGGAGGGTTAAATTTATTATTTTTCTTCTAAGTGCTGTATTGGTAAAGGGGGTACTACTCGCTTTTTCTGGCCCCCCCTTCTCCCTCATGTTTAGCATTTTAGTTTGTGTAGGTTTTAAGGGGAGATTTCCACTTGAGGGACTTTTTTCTTGACCCCTTCCTCCCTCATGTCTAGTCCCATTGCTTTTGAGATTTTAAGACGTTTGCCCCATTAGTTTGGTGATTTTTAAGAATTTCCGCCCCATTCTGTCAATTTTAAGACCTTTCGTGCCATTTAGGTGTCAATTATATCCTGGCGAGCGATAGCGAGCCTGTAATTTAAGAGTAATCGGCCTTCGGCCGGGACATTTTTCTACCGAAAAATGTACAAATTTATCTTGAAAGGGGGTCAAGGGGGTGACATTTTAAGATTGCTGGAGGAGTAGGAAGCAAACTAGAAACCTCCCCTTAAGACGTTCGTTCCATTAGTTTGGCGATTTTGATACTTTTCGCCTCATTGTTTTTCTTTCAATATTAAGACTTCGTTCCCTTTAGGTGTCGATATTTTCCTGGCGAGCGATAGCGAGCCTCTAATTTTAGAATGAACCGGCCCTTGGCCGGGACAGTTTTCTCACCTAACAATGTACACATTTATCTTGAAAGGGGGTCTAGGGGGTGTTTTCTAAGCTTGATGGCGGTTTAGCGAGGACACTCAAAAATAAATTAATAAATATATACTGTATATATGGACCAAAAACCAAGCACAACCCCCTTACCCACCAAGCTATAATATCACAGCTACCTGGTTTCACTTGTATTGCTTTCTTAGTTTTCCTTGGGTACTTTACAAATTCGTCTTGGCTTTTAATTGTCTATAGACTGTAAGCAAGTAGTGTCATAGTCTATTTTATACTGTAAGCAAGTAGTGTCATAGTCTATATTATACTGTAAGCAAGTAGTGTCATAGTCTATATTATACTGTAAGCAAGTATTGTCATAGTCTATTTTATACTGTAAGCAAGTAGTGTCATAGTCTATTTTATACTGTAAGCAAGTAGTGTCATAGTCTATATTATACTGTAAGCAAGTAGTGTCATAGTCTATATTATACTGTAAGCAAGTAGTGTCATAGTCTATATTATACTGTAAGCAAGTAGTGTCATAGTCTATATTATACTGTAAGCAAGTAGTGTCATAGTCTATATTATACTGTAAGCAAGTAGTGTCATAGTCTATTTTATACTGTAAGCAAGTAGTGTCATAGTCTATATTATACTGTAAGCAAGTAGTGTCATAGTCTATTTTATACTGTAAGCAAGTAGTGTCATAGTCTATATTATACTGTAAGCAAGTAGTGTCATTGTCTATATTATACTGTAAGCAAGTAGTGTCATAGTCTATATTATACTGTAAGCAAGTAGTGTCATAGTCTATTTTATACTGTAAGCAAGTAGTGTCATAGTCTATATTATACTGTAAGCAAGTAGTGTCATAGTCTATTTTATACTGTAAGCAAGTAGTGTCATAGTCTACATTATACTGTAAGCAAGTAGTGTCATAGTCTATACTATACTGTAAGCAAGTAGTGTCATAGTCTATTTTATACTGTAAGCAAGTAGTGTCATAGTCTATATTATACTGTAAGCAAGTAGTGTCATAGTCTATTTTATACTGTAAGCAAGTAGTGTCATAGTCTATTTTATACTGTAAGCAAGTAGTGTCATAGTCTATATTATACTGTAAGCAAGTAGTGTCATAGTCTATATTATACTGTAAGCAAGTAGTGTCATAGTCTATTTTATACTGTAAGCAAGTAGTGTCATAGTCTATATTATACTGTAAGCAAGTAGTGTCATAGTCTATTTTATACTGTAAGCAAGTAGTGTCATAGTCTATATTATACTGTAAGCAAGTAGTGTCATAGTCTATACTATACTGTAAGCAAGTAGTGTCATAGTCTATTTTATACTGTAAGCAAGTAGTGTCATAGTCTATATTATACTGTAAGCAAGTAGTGTCATAGTCTATTTTATACTGTAAGCAAGTAGTGTCATAGTCTATATTATACTGTAAGCAAGTAGTGTCATAGTCTATATTATACTGTAAGCAAGTAGTGTCATAGTCTATATTATACTGTAAGCAAGTAGTGTCATAGTCTATATTATACTGTAAGCAAGTAGTGTCATAGTCTATTTTATACTGTAAGCAAGTAGTGTCATAGTCTATATTATACTGTAAGCAAGTAGTGTCATAGTCTATATTATACTGTAAGCAAGTAGTGTCATAGTCTATTTTATACTGTAAGCAAGTAGTGTCATAGTCTATATTATACTGTAAGCAAGTAGTGTCATAGTCTATTTTATACTGTAAGCAAGTAGTGTCATAGTCTATTTTATACTGTAAGCAAGTAGTGTCATAGTCTATATTATACTGTAAGCAAGTAGTGTCATAGTCTATATTATACTGTAAGCAAGTAGTGTCATAGTCTATATTATACTGTAAGCAAGTAGTGTCATAGTCTATATTATACTGTAAGCAAGTAGTGTCATAGTCTATATTATACTGTAAGCAAGTAGTGTCATAGTCTATTTTATACTGTAAGCAAGTAGTGTCATAGTCTATATTATACTGTAAGCAAGTAGTGTCATAGTCTATATTATACTGTAAGCAAGTAGTGTCATAGTCTATATTATACTGTAAGCAAGTAGTGTCATAGTCTATATTATACTGTAAGCAAGTAGTGTCATAGTCTATATTATACTGTAAGCAAGTAGTGTCATAGTCTATATTATACTGTAAGCAAGTAGTGTCATAGTCTATTTTATACTGTAAGCAAGTAGTGTCATAGTCTATATTATACTGTAAGCAAGTAGTGTCATAGTCTATTTTATACTGTAAGCAAGTAGTCATAGTCTATATTATACTGTAAGCAAGTAGTGTCATAGTCTATATTATACTGTAAGCAAGTAATGTCATAGTCTATATTATACTGTAAGCAAGTAGTGTCATAGTCTATTCGCTGTAAGTAGGCGAGCAATCATGACCTCTATCCTCTGTAACTCAAAAGGGGCTAGAGCAAATGGGCTGTAAATTTCCCACACCTATTCCCTGACTGACCCTTCCCAAATATCAGAAATATTAGCTCGATTACTCTAGTCGTGTTTTGAGCTACAGGGGTTAGAGGTCATGATTTATCGCCTACTTAAAGCGAATAGAATATAGTACCAATTAAGTTATGTTTCTTTCTAATTATATATACAACATCTAAATCATAACTATGAAGGCACACAAATACACAAATTTATGGAACGATACTAACTAATTAGCATGAATGCAATAAT
Source organism: Lithodes maja (assembly GCA_037953745.1). Lineage (NCBI taxonomy): Eukaryota > Metazoa > Arthropoda > Malacostraca > Decapoda > Lithodidae > Lithodes > Lithodes maja. Next base: position 16,592 of record JBAKBP010005479.1, read on the forward strand.
TATAAAGTTCTAATGTGTGGCTGGTAGCTATTAATTCCCAAACGTACAATCTATTCTCATTTGTCTGTGTTGTGCGTGTATGAGAGAGAGAGAGAGTATGTTATGTGTATGTGGGTCTGTGTGCATTTTATTGTCTATGTGAGTGAGGGAGACAAAAGGCAGAACTGCTTGTAGTGAGTGCCTCCCCCATAGTTGAAAGAGTGACAGGGCCAAAATCAAGGGATGTTCGAGCCAAAAGACCTGGACACACGGAGTTTGAAGCAATTTAAGTCATAGGAGGAGGGAAAGACAGATTATGAGAGAGTTCCAGAGCTCAGCTGTTGAATAGAAGAAAGTCTGAGAGTAAAGTCTCCCTCTTGGGTTGGAGAGTTGCACAGAGTAGGGGCGGGATTGTGTTGCAGGACGGGTACCACGTACCCTACGGAGAGGAGGTGGTATACACTGGGAGAGCTCTGAGGAACACTGATTATTGTAGTAGCGATAGAATAGCGAGAGAGATGCAACACTGCGGCGAAGAGAGAGAGTATTATGTTCGTGTATGTTTGCGGTGAATGTGCTCGTGTGCGTGCGTGCGTGCGTGCGTGCGTGTCAAGGTGTGATGATTACTCTAATTGTACAGTAACATATTTATGGATGAAAAGTGGGGTGCGTTTGTCAGTGAGTGCATGTTGGCATGGTAGGCTAGTAGTTTAATGCAGCATTGTGTAAGCTGTGTGTGTTTTTTTTTGTTCTATGTGAATGAGAGAGATAAAAGGCATAACTGACTGCAGCGAGTGCCTCCCCCAGAGTTCAAAGAGTGACAGGGCCAAAATCAAGGGACGTTCGAGTTAAAAAGCCTGGACACACCGAGTTTGAAGCAATTTAAGTCATAGGAAGAGGGAGAGACTGATTCTGGGAGAGGGTTCCAGAGGTCAGCAGTGAATAGAAGAAAGTGTGTTGACAATTTAGCTTATATTTTGTGGATTCAGAGTGCGATTTGTGTGGAGTATGACTTACATATTTATCATTCTTAGTTAACTTTCTGTTAGGTGTTTTACATATGCAAAATGTAGTGTGCCTGAAAGCCGGTAACGTAATGTATGTACTGTAATAGGTTATATTTCTGGGCTTATAATCGTGTGCTATTAAATTAACCTCGTGTGTGTGGTTGTCTGTGTTCGAAATGGTTTTGTGATATTCCTTTGTATCACCTATACTGTACATACCAACTGTTTCACTAGAATCTTAGTGGAATATATTTTCGAAATTGTGCTTTTCTTAAAGTGTTTTGAATATCTATTGCATTGACTTCATAGTGTAGTAACAACTAATTGATCACAAGCCATGTGAAATCAAGCAACGACAGGTCCAGCGACCCCTCAAGGCTGCTTGCCCTCCAAAACACTGATGGTCAAATGTCCAAACAGTTGTTGTTGTTCCCCAAGCTGCCTGGCCGAACAGCCCCAAGGCCCCGAATAAGGCCAAGGCCATAATCGAGCGCCCACAAATAACCCTCCCTGCCGACCACAATAAAGCCTGGGTGACCGAAGCCACTCCATGGCGGGGAGCTGAGGAGGGTGCGGAAACGCCCGGGAAACCAAAGCTCCACCCAGGGCTCTGTGCCCCTCAGCAATTATGAAGAGAAAGTTGAGGGGCAAAGGAAAAATGTGACGCTTTGGCTTCCAATCATGGTAGATTGGGAGGTCAATCCACGGAAGGGAAGAGACGCAGTCACTTGAGATTTAGAAAATATGTAAGTAAAAGGATCAGTCAGAGTAAGCTATGGGTATGGCAGAGATCGCTCAGTTCTCACTCTGATAGACCAGCCCATCACCACATGACTAGAACCCAATCCTCTCAGCATCAGCTAGGAAAGGCCCGAGAAGGCCACCTTTGGCGAGGGGATAGCTCCCCTATTTCAACCCCTTTCGGGGTTGTTTTGTCCAAACAGTAGATTAGAGTGGGTAAGGACCAAACTGGTTGAGAAAAGCATAATATTGCAAACTACTATAAATATACTACTACCATCGACATTTAGTTAAATACATACTACTGGATCGAGGTCAAGAGGGACTTTTAATTAAAATTCAGTCATTATGATGCTGACCAGAGCCTTTGGCTAATACAGATTTTCATTTAAAGATGATACATGGTTTGGGGCCAGTCATCTCATATAAGGTTTTCCGTGTATTCATGCTACTCAAGATAATAGATCAATGGTGTGTTAAGTTTATTGGTTGGGATGGTGTTCTGGCTAATTTTGCATTCAGTTATCAGGGCTAGGATGTCAAAAAGCGGTTATGAGGTATGACATGGTGATAACAATGTTGACGCCCAAACTAATGAAATAGTTACTACATAATGACAAATCTGTACTCAGAATAACTAGTTGTAGTTATTATAGCCAGCAGTGACGTCTCACTTCCAGTATGAAAATAGTTATGATTGTCCTTTTCAATTTTACTATCCTTTAATTACCCAAATTACTATAATACTTGGTTTGGAGCTCAACATGGCAACTTCTGAGATGCGAAGTTTGACAACCAAAATATACCACAAGTAAAGTATGCAGCCTCTGTGACGGATTCATTTATACTTTGAAAATATATACAAATTGACATCCGTTATTGGCAACTAAAAGTGTAAAGGAATCCCATGTTTCACCACCATTTTAGGCATACGTGTTATTGATTCCTACCAGCCTAACCGACACAATGGTCAGCTTTATGCTTGACGTCATTTCGATCTATGTTTATATCGTCCAGCTGGCCCTTTAAAATATGTTATTTGCATAATATTGTTTACGGTAACTCAGATTTCGGTTTATTGATAAGGTACCCTGAAGTAAAGCCAATGTCACACGAGCGCTTTTTCCGGAAATTTTCGATAAGCAATTTTGTTCTTGTGTGTCCAGTCTTTTTCACATTGAAATCGGAAACTAGACTGAAGGTAGATTAATCTAGGTGGCTGATTTATGATGTAACTGATTTTTAAGCCTGCCAGACAACAATTGCTCGTAAAAATTGACTGAAAAATCGTTCGTGTGACACCGCCTTAAGCCATTGTTCGTTACTTGGTTAGGGAAGATTCCTTTAACCCTTTCAGTACCGGTGCCGTCCATTTACTTTTTGTCTTACTTTTAGACGATTTAATACAAAATAACAAGGACCACATCATTTGTTTTGCTATCACACCTACCCTAGCTTTCTTTTCTACTCGTGTGTACTGTTTTCCATTTATATTTTCTGTTCCCTATAATTCTTATAATTTTACCTGCCCAGGTATTCTTGATCGAAGTCAACTTAGGAAAATAAGTGACGCTACAGGTTGTTAGTATGTTTGTATCAAATTGTTTAAATGAATATATTTCGAAATTCTTATAACAAACGTATATAACTACACCATGAGGCATGCTAAATTCCCATTTAGGGGAGTATTATTTAGATGCAGGTGAAATATGAAGGACTACTAAAGGACCGTGGTGACCCTGGGTCTTTTCCTGAATGACCTAGATGTGTGTGAAAAAAAAAAAAAAAAAAAGGAAAAGAGGAAAAAAGAAAACGAAATTAGGAAAAGTGGGGATTGGGCCTGAGTATATAGGAGATAATAGGATAGAACTAAAGGTGAAGGTAGGCCATAAGGGTAGTGGTCGGTAAGTAACCTGCTGGCCTCGTAAATCCTGGTGCCGTGACTGAAGATGTTATAGAAGCTGGAGGTCACTTACTGCCCGGCCACGTCACACAAGTCCATCTAATCCAGGGGTGATCTTTTTGGACCACCCTTCGTTTACCCCTTTAGTCTGGTGATTTACAAACTGTTCTCGCTGCATGATTGGCGATTATATATATGCATTTCGCCTTATTCAGATGCTGATTTTTTTCTTGGCGAGTGACAGTGTGCCGGCAATTTAGGAGAAATATTAGCCAGCATATTATATTTGTTACCGAAAAATGTAAAAACATGAGTTTGATGGTGGTCTGGGATGCGTTCTTACCTTGAAAGGTAGGTAGGGAGCCATTGAGAAAATATCAGTTAACCCTTTCACGATGTGATGACTCATTTCCGTTCTGTTTTCCGACTATCAATAAGGGAGCCCATCTCGCTTGTTTTCTCTTTCGCTCCCTCTCTCTTTGGCTTGTATCCATTCGGCCCAGTTCAGCCTACTGTTTTAAGACGTTTACCCCCATCCAGGTGTCAATATTTTCCTGGCGAGCGGTAGTGGTAGACAAAGTGCATGGAAGTCAGAGGATTAATCGAGATGGTCTTTGCCCATATATTTACCACAGATCCTTCCTAACCTGTATAAAATCTCCCAATGACACCCAGAATCGACTGTCAAAACGCGGCATAATCTCGAAGGGGTTAAACTAGGTAAACTGAGGGAATATTGGGAATACTGGTTGGTGGGGAGGTAATAGACTCGTAAATCCTCCCATGGTGGCGTGACTGAAGGTGTTAAGGAAGGTGGTTACTTACTGCCTAGCCTGGATACCCGACCCCCCACACGATATAACGCTAATCTCTCTTTTTTTCTGGCTTGTATCCATTCGGCCCCATTCAGCCAACTGTTTTAAGACGTTTATCCCCATCCAGGTGTCGATTTCTTCCTGGCGAGCGATAGCGAGCCAGCATTGTATGGAGAAATCCGGCTTCGCCCGAGACATTTTTCTATCGAAAAATGTACAAATTTAGCTTGCTGTCAAAACAAATATATATATAAATCGACACCTGATTGTGGATAAACGTTTTAAAACAGTTGGCTGAATGGGGCCGAATGGATACAAGCCTGAGAAAGAGAGAAAAGGAGAATATTGTAGTCCAGTCAATGTACACCAGGACCCACCACTAATTGCAACAGAAACGAAACCTGTTGGGATTTGTTCAGTAGGGTACCCTTCATGATATACTAAAAGTCCCACAAATTGTTTTGAGTGGATCAATATTTTTATCAGGGTTGAACTTTTGGATTTCTGGATTTTTTTGGATTTTTTTTTTTTTGGATTTCATTTTTGGTGCATGTATGACATCAGTATAGGTAGTAATATTCATAACTACATGTATGTTTTCCCATAAGGTCTGTCTTTAGGCCTATATTAATATTCAACCATTTTCTTTTCAGGGTCATCATGGCAGACTGGGTCTTTTGTAAAAAGAAACTGACAGAGGGAGCAACAGTCACACTGGGTGATAAAGGTTGCGAAGGCATAGCAATAGCAAGTATTCAACGTGAATCCAGTGTTGTGGTGAAACCGGGTGATGTTGTTCACGCAGAATGTAGAAACATTTTTTGTCATCCGAGTGAAATAGAACGGTTCAAGCGGAAACGTTCTTCAAACAGTGAAACAGTGCCCACTCTTCGCTCCAAAGAATAATTTTCATACAAGGACCACCGTTTGTTATGTGGAACAGGAAACAAATATGGCGGAAAGAAAAAACAATTTGACTTAATTCCTGTTTTGACATTAGGTTTTGACAGCACTATTATTAAGGTTTGTGATGACCGTCAGGATGACTGGGCAGAGAAGGTAAAAGGCAGGGTGTTGTTTGCACAAGACCTCCATGCAGCTGATGCTGTATACCACCAAGCCTGCAGTGTGAACTTCCGAACAGGAAAAGGGGTTCCTCAGTTCGTTGATGTTAAGAGCCTGTCAAAAAAGCGGAAAGTAGAGAGACCATCGGATACAGTTAGGGCTGATGCTTTTCAAAGGGTGACGTCTTTCCTGGAGGAGAAAGACGAAGAACAGATGACGATTAATGCTCTAATGAACAAAATGAAGGAGTTCCTGGAGGACACCAATCTGGAACCTTACGGTTTTACTCACATGAAAGAGAAACTTATTGATCATTTGGGAGATAGAATAATAATAACTGAAATCAATGGTATTCAAAATATTGTGACATTCCGAGGTACAGTTTCTGTGATCCTGAACGACTTCTATAAACAGCCCAAGGATAGTGATCCAGAAGCTTATGAGATGTCTGAAGACGAGTGGAGGTCTCACCAGAGGGAGGGGAATGACGGAAACCCAAAGACTGGTCTGGTGTCTTTCAAGGCCAGTTTGTGCAGAAGTAAAAATGGCAATGCAACAGCTGACATCCATCACATACCAGACGAGTGAACAGCATAAAGACATATCACAAGCTAGGCAAACAAGGGACAGTAGTGACTGTAGCACATTGCTGTCCTCCATTGACTGGAGGTCTCCATTCGAAGCAGACTCATCCCTCCGCAACATAGTCAGCGAAATCTCGGCTGGTTCAGAGGTTAATGTGGATGATGCAAAAAGGATCGGATATGCCATTCTTAATAAAATGGTTGGACAACATGTGGTCAAGTACAGTTTCAAAAGGAAAGCCCAAGCTGTGACTCTTAAGTCTGCAGTCAAGATAGGTGATGAGGAAGTACAGATTGATCCTCTTCTTCTGTTTCAACGACTCATCATTGCAGGCTCTCAGGCAAATGATCTTCCGAATGCCCTCACCTATGAGCTCTGCAACTACCCACCTGCCTTGTTCGAAGGGAAGGGAAAGCTCCTGAAAGCTGTGAAGGCACAACTAGCTGACGCCATCTGGTCCGAGGCACCACGCAACCCAGCACCATGTCAAAATATCACATACGTCCTTGATGGAGGTGCTCTTCTCCATCGCATTCCATGGCAACTTGGTGAAACATACGACAAGATATTGCAGGACTATACCAGATATGTTACAAAACACTATGGTCAGGCAGTGGTTGTGTTTGATGGTTATGAGGCGGGATCTTCGACAAAAGACAGCACACATCAGCGTCGAGTGGAGTGTGAGGCTAGGAAGGTGACATTCCATCTGTCCACGAAACTCCAGTTAAAAAAGAAGGAATTCCTCTCAAACAAAGAGAACAAGCAACGCTTTCTTGAACTTTTGGGAGATGCCCTGGCCAAAGAAGGCTGTGAAGTTATCCATGCCAGAGGGGATGCAGATACTCTTATTGTCCAAACTGCAGTGAGAATCTCTGAGGACAGAGAAACTGTGTTAGTCGGAGACGACACAGACCTACTTGTTCTCCTCATCCACCTTGCAGGAGAAAACAAACATGACATCCACTTCCGACCTGAACCAAAGAAAGGAGCAGAAGTCAGGTGCATGGGTGTTAATTCGATCAAGCATAAGCTTGGGGTCCAGGTTTGCAGGCATATTCTCTTTGTGCATGCTTTCTTGGGGTGTGATACCACATCCAGGGTTTTTGGGATCGGGAAGGCGGCAGGTTTCAAACTTATTCAAGACAGGGAGGCATTTCGGGAACAGGCGGAGGTGTTCAGGAGTAAAAGGGCAACAAAGGACGACATCATCACGGCTGGTGAGAAGGCAATGGCCATTGTCTATAAGTGGAACCCCAGCGACTCCCTCGATGATGTTAGATATCGCCGATTCCAAGCCCTTGTCACCACGAGAAATAAGGCAGTTCTTCCTAACATGTTGCCACCAACATCAGCAGCTACGAAGTACCATAGCCTGCGTGTCTACCACCAAGTCCAAGAGTGGCAGGGGAACACACAGAATGCTGAAGACTGGGGTTGGAAGCTCTCAGATGGAACGTTTAAACCAGTCATCTCTGACCGTGCCCCTGCACCACAGTCGTTGTTGACTCTAGTGTGGTGTGCCTACAAGTCAGGTTGTGGGACGCTGCGCTGTAGCTGCCGCCGGCATGGGCTTCAATGCTCACCTGCTTGTTCTGGGTGCAGAGGTATATGTCAGAACAATGACTATGACAGTGCTGAGGATGGAGATGACAGCGAAATCTGACTGAAAAGGTAACTGGGATTAGGAGTTCTATTATATGCTATGTGTGTGCAGAAGGGGGTAGGGGGGTAACTAATTTTTAACTTTAGGGGGAGGGGGTAACTCATTTTTAACAGTTTTATTGGAAAGATTAACCATGAAAACATAGGTAAAGATTTTTTTTTTGTTTTTTGGATTATCTTGATTAGTTAAGAAGTTATGACCATTTGAAGTTGCGCCAAGTTAAAAAAGTGGCAAAATAGTGATGCTTTTTCATTGTTATTTCACCATGTTCCACTCCGACGATTCTTTGAGACTTTTAGTATGTTATAAGGAACCTTTTTCCAAGACAAATGACACTAGTTTCGTTTCTGTTGCAATTAGTGGTGGGTCCTGGTGTACATTGACTGGACTATTATGGGAAAACATACATGTAGTTATGAATATTACTACCTATACTGATGTCATACATGCACCAAAAATGAAATCCAAAAAAATAAAATAAATAAATAAATAAAAATCCAGAAATCCAAAAGTTCAACCTTGATAAAAATATTGATCCACTCAAAACAAATTGTGGGACTTTTAGTATATCATGAAGGGTACCCTACTGAACAAATCCCAACAGGTTTCGTTTCTGTTGCAATTAGTGGTGGGTTCGGGGAAATATCAGCTAATTTGACTGGACTACTGGTTGGTGGTGAGGTAATGGACCCCCCCACACAAGGGAACCAAACTTATGCACCATATTACGAGATATAACGCTAATCTATTCAATTTCAGAATAATTATTATGTTTTTTTCACCAACCAACTTCACCTCTAAACTCAATTAATGAAATCAACAAATACATGTGGCACTCCAAGGACTCGAACCTAGGATACTCACATCGAAATTCCGCGCACTTATGCATTACGCTATCAAGACAGTTATCAGATCATGTTTACTCTGTTTAAGAATGATATTACGTTATTATGATAGTTAACCCTTTGAAGCTCTGACGCGTTTTAGCAGTTTATTTTGGCTATCATGAGAAGAGTTTTATGCAGCTTAGGAAGGATCTGTGGGTATTAAACGGCTAAATACTATCTCGATCAACCCTTTGACTTCTATATACCGTTACTAATCTGAATAAAATCGTCTAATAGTAGCCAGAAACAACAAAAACGCGTATTGGAGCTTGAAAGGGTTAAGTGCAAAAATAGTGCTGCAATTCAGGCAACTGAGGGAGTGGTTACTGTGCCCAACTCCCCCAAGTATACCTGGAGTGAGTGGGTTCGAATCCTGGTCAGGATATCTCTTTCCCACTAAGATTTATGCCTGAATAAATACCCTGGCTGGTTATACCGACTATAATTTTTCACTAAATCTACTACCAATAACCCACACCCTCCTCACCAGTATGGGTATTCAAGAAGATTATTAAGATTATTAACAATATATATATAAAAGAGAGAGAAAGGTTCTGGTGATATGAACAGTAGGTGAAATTATAAAGGTAAAGAGTTACATATTATACTGACGATATGTTGTGTTATCAAATATTTGTCAATTCCGAAGACGCGTTGTAAATTAAAAAAAAGACTTAATTAAAACCGCACTTGAAATAATTGCCAATTCACTATATAACACATGTTAATGTTAACAGTACGATCATGCTCTTAAGGAAGCCCACCTTGCTTTTTTGATCTTTCTCTCCCTCTCTCTTTGGCTTCTATCCATTCGGCCCCATTCAGCCTACTGTTTTAAGACGTTTACCCCCAACCAGGTGTCTATATTTTCCTGGCGAGCGGTAGCAAGCCACCATATATATTTATTTTTATTTTGACAGCAAGTTAAATTTGTACATTTTTCGATAGAAATATTTCTCCGGCGAAGCCGGATTTCTCCATACAATGATGGCTCGCTATCGCTCGCCAGGAAGAAATCGACACCTTGATGCGGATAAACGTTGTAAAATAGTTGGCTGAATGGTGCCGAATGGACAGAAGCCAGGGAAAGAGAGAAAAGGAGAGAAAGATAAAAAAAAAAGCCGGTGACCCCCCTCAAAAGCGTTGGATTATAAAAATACACAGGTACAACATTATTTGAAGGGGTTGACTACTCTGCTAATTGCCCGCGTACTAGATTGTTTTATATAATGGTTTTCTTTCAGTAGAATATATTTGATTAATATTTCACTTACATGAATAAATATGTAGACTAATTGTATTATATTGATAACTGATGTTGTGAGTTAATTCGTCTAAATGTGTGTGTGTGTGGGTGTGTGTGTTAGCGTGTGTGTTCGTGTGTGTGTGAGCAAGAGAGAGAGGTAGACATCATATAATATACTGTATATGATATCAACATTCATGGCCCTGTGTCCTGCATCACAAGTCTAATGCATAATTATGATATTTGTTCTAAGAGGAAACATGTTGTTTGATGGTAATGTGCGAATTCCATCAATAAGTTGCATTGGACATTCATATCAAATTGTATTATTAAACAAATATTAACAATTAATAACTATGAAAATAAAATTTTGGTTCAAATTCCGGTGTGAAACCCGATTCATTTTAAATTAAATACATGTGTTTGGATTACTGATTTCAATGTTTTAAACCATTCATAAAATAAGAAATACAGTCGGATTAGTTTCAGGAACGACATTGTTTAACGAATCGTTGATATGCTATATTCATAATTATACAGTAGTTCGCAAAATGTAGGGTCATAATATAAAAAAAGTCATATAAGACTAACTGAAATTACAAAAATATTCTAACTCATGTAATCGACAAGCTGTGATTAGCAGCTTTAACACGAATCAACTGACGGTAGTATAAAGTCTAACATAATCTTTAACCATTGCCCATTATTGTAAATAAAAACTCCCACCAATCCGGCTCTCAAAGGAAACGTATGGAATGATTTTGATAAGGTAGTTCATGAATTGGTATTCACAATTGTGGTCACAACTTCCGATACATGCTAAACCCAGGATCTAATGAAACGAAGCAAATGCAAATATCAGGCGAGGAATTAATTAGAACAAATAATTAATTTCGAGACATCTTGGACATTCTCAAATATTGTTCATAAACCTAATACAGTCAATAACTACCTTCCTGATACTAATGAAGCCGCTAGTAATTATAGTCCAGCAGCATCATGCATCCTAAAATTAGTGAATGAATTATAATTAAGGGAGGATGGTTCGCTTTTTGGGCGATTTTTGCATGTATTCATATTTTTTTTTAGTTTCCTCCTTAGATCTCCATCAATTAAAAAAAAAAAATCCCTTATATCCCCTTTCTAGATTAATTTGTAAATTTTTCGGTAGAAAAATTCTTCCAACATTACAGGCTCACTATCGTTCGCCAGGGAAAAATCGACACCTAAATAGTACGAAAGGTTTAAATATTGACTACGAAATGGGGCGAAATGTGTTAAGATCGTCAAAGTAATGAGCCAAATGTCTTAAAATCTCAAAACTAATGGGGCTAAACACGAGGGAGAAAATTGTCCAGAAAACCGGCCCATGTCACCTTAAAGAGTATGGTGTGTATGTAAATATTGTGTGTGTACAATATACTGTTGGTGGGTTCATGGTCACAATGTCATATATTTGTACATAATTATAAAGGTTGATTCAGTCGACACTTTAACTTCTTCGCGCACAAGGACGCGACTTGCGCCCTGTCTGGGATATTTAATAGCCTTTATGACCATCAAGGGTCTTTATACATTTAGTTACCTCAACCTGTGTAGTTGTTGTTGACCTATCTGTGGGCAGAAAACGATTTTTTTCAGAAGTAATTATGAGTTTAGCATAATTAAATTTGTTAATGCCTGAAAAGGTTACCTCACACACAATGTTTGTGAATATTATAAAAGCAGTGTTTTAGGTTAGATTAGGTAGGCAAGGCTAGGATAGGTTAGGCAGATTAGATTAAGTTTGGTTTGATCTAGACAATGTGATAGAGGTAGAAAACATGACAAATGTTCTTTTAAGCATACATAATTAACTTTTGTACCAATAAATATTCAGTCCCTTACATGTGTGTGTGTGTATTGTAGCTTGAAAGACCATCTGCTATTCAAAACAATGTAATCAAATTTATATTCCAATAGTTGTTAAAAAATGTCTTTCAGATAATGATAGACAGTTTGACTTACTATAGGCATATGTAATTCAGTTGTGTTTTAATAGCTCCTTTCAAACTAATACAAGGAATATTTTAGAGTAATAATGCGTAGAGTAGGATAACCGAGGGGCATAATTAATCAGCCGACTTGCGAGTTTCGTTCTATAAGGAAGTTGGAGCTGTAGACAACGATATTTGCAGGTAAAAGACGGTCTTAGTACATTTATAAATACATAAAACTCAATTCAACATACCATTTATCCATCAGAAACTTACATAATTATTGCGTTTCTGTTTACTATCTATGCTCACGGCTCCAAATTCCTTATAGCCTGAAACTCGCAAGTGGTCAATTACTGTAGGGGAGATGACGTAGTTAGTATGAAATTATTACCACATTACCGTACCAAAAGATAAATTATTACCACATTACCGTACCAAAAGATAAATTATTACCACATTACCGTACCAAAAGAGATAAATGATTACCACATTACCGTACCAAAAGAGATAACTTATTACCACATTACCGTACCAAAAGAGATAACTTATTACCACATTACCGTACCAAAAGAGATAAATTATTACCACATTACCGTACCAAAAGATAAATTATTACCACATTACCGTACCAAAAGAGATAAATGATTACCACATTACCGTACCAAAAGAGATAACTTATTACCACATTACCGTACCAAAAGAGATAACTTATTACCACATTACCGTACCAAAAGAGATAAATTATTACCACATTACCGTACCAAAAGATAAATTATTACCACATTACCGTACCAAAAGAGATAAATGATTACCACATTACCGTACCAAAAGATAAATTATTACCACATTACCGTACCAAAAGAGATAACTTATTACCACATTACCGTACCAAAAGAGATAAATTATTACCACATTACCGTACCAAAAGATAAATTATTACCACATTACCGTACCAAAAGAGATAACTTATTACCACATTACCGTACCAAAAGAGATAAATTATTACCACATTACCGTACCAAAAGATAAATTATTACCACATTACCGTACCAAAAGAGATAACTTATTACCACATTACCGTACCAAAAGAGATAACTTATTACCACATTACCGTACCAAAAGAGATAACTTATTACCACATTACCGTACCAAAAGAGATAAATTATTACCACATTACCGTACCAAAAGAGATAAATGATTACCACATTACCGTACCAAAAGAGATAAATTATTACCACATTACCGTACCAAAAGAGATAAATTGTGGAAAATTTGTAATTACTGTTCGAGTTGAGTTATTATGGACCATCTTAGAAAACACAAAGGAAATATAAAAAAACATTTAAGGCGAGATGGACCGGTTTTCTGGACCACTTTCTCCCTCATATTTAGCCCCATTAGTTTGCAGATGTCAAGATGTTTGCCCAATTAGTTTGGCGATTTTAAGACCTTTCGCCCCATTTCCTCGTCAATATTTAGACCTTTCGTGCTATTTAGGTGTCGATTTTTTCCCTGGCGAACGATAGTGAGCCTGTAATATTGGAAGAACCGGCCTTCGGCCGGCAAATTTTTCTACCGAAAAATGTACAAATTAATCTAGAAAGGGGATCTAATGGATGTTTTTTTTTTTTTTTATTTGATGGAGGTCTAGGGAGGAAACTAGAAAAATAATGAATACATGCAAAAATCGCCCAAAAGGTGAACCATCTCCCCTTAATAAGGTAGTCTCTTTGTGTTTAAGTCATCATAATGTTCCTTAATGCGAGGGATAATCTGCTTTATGACTCATGGGGTTCTCTCGGGAATCATTACATATTGTTTATGCGCTCACATGTTTGGCTTGGTGACTCTTTGTGTGGTATATTAATAATGGCTTGTGGGTATTTTATGGGGGGGCGTTTGCTTTTGTAATGTGGAAGAGTTTCGTGATTTCTCCTTGCTTGGTTTGAGGTTATCCAAATTTCTGACTCTCGTTACGTATCTGCTGAGTGAATGAAAATATACTCGGGAGGGGCTGGATTGATCAATTGAGTTAGGTGGATCCAGAAACATAAATATAACCTACAGTAGATACGTTCTCTCCCTCGACAATATCTATCTGACCATTATTGATGCTTTGGTGTGTCCTGGGAGTTTTGATAGGAAATTATGAGTCGTGATATTCTAAGAATATTTGCGAACATTTCCTGAATTACTATTATGCACAACAATATTGTACACGATGGAAAACTCCTACAATATATGAATTTGGTTTTCAATGCATATACAATCCATTTCGTTTACTTATTCAAATATGACAAAGGTTATTAGTTTGCTTACTGTGTGTTGGAAAAACAATCCCTATATACAGAAGACAGGTATTATATCGGAGATCAAGTCAACGCACATTTAGTGAGCCAAACTAGACGCATCATTGCCAAATATGGTATTTCAAATCATAAATCTCATTATTCTTGCATGCATGCTAAAAAGCAAATAGTTGAAAGTAGGACACAGTATAAAACTATGTGGATACAAAGTTACACATATTCAGCTCAGCATTAACATATCCCCATTTGTAGATAATTTGGCATAAATGTGTTATGCTTACAAGTCTTTAACTACATTGGGTTTTAGAGAGAACGATCCTCTGTTTAATTCTAGTAGGGATATTGGCATATAACACTATTAATCTAATAACGCCTTATATTGTCCTACTGCAATATTGAGATATTCAAAATCTTAGAAATTATATTTCTACCAAAGTATGTTAAAGTTGTGTAGTGCATGTATGCTTTCCGTAAGTGTAGTTCGTTGACCATGTGACCATAGCATAACACACACATTTTGGATAACTACCAGACACATGATTGACACAGCATTAAAATGTTTCCCTTTTCTAGATGAATTGGTGTATAAAAGAGCTCATGACAAATTCTAACATATCAAAGTTGTTGACTTGACAGTATAGGGCTTCATAGAAAGTTGTTATCTAGATGTAGGGGTATTGCTTTTACATTTATATAACATTAGGAGTTTATATTCCTTGCTAAAATTCAAACAATGCTACTTAATGCAGTCTAAAACGATGTGTGTGTGTGTGTGTGTGTGTGTGTGTGTGTGTGTGTGTGTGTGTGTGTGTGTGTGTTACTCAGTTACTTGTTCGTCAAGGGGAATCCACGCAATGCGAGCTAAGCTCATTATTATCGCGCCTCCTTAACTGGGAATGTATTGCGTGAAATGCATGTTAAGTGTTTTATGTACTGTTGGAATGGCTGTGGATGTGTGTGTAGTCTGTATTTAGCCAATTGGCGACAACGGAAACGAAGGCTTAGGGTGGATCTGTATGGTACCATTCTCACTATAGACGGTACCGTCTCGCCCGAAGGCTTAGGTAGCCATCAGCTTAGGTGAACCATATGATACCCATCTCGCCATGTGTGTGTGTGTGTGTGTGTGTGTGTGTGTGTGTGTGTGTGTGTGCCCGTCACTGTGTGCGTGTTTGACATTTCACGGAGACCCCTCTTTCCACGCTCCAGTTAGTACCATTAAAATGTGGTGAGACGCGTAGTGAAAAATAATGTATTAATCAGATAGCCATTCAAACCATAATTGAAGCAGCACGCACAAACCTTTAGTTAAGGGGGGGGGGGGGAGGTCTCTCCTTTTCTCTATTTCCCTGGCTTGTATCCATTCGGCCCCATACAGCCAACTGTTTTAGGACGTGTATCCCTCTACAGGTGTCGATTTCTTCCTGGCGAGCGATAGCCAGCATGCATTGTATGGAGAACTCCGGCTTCGCCTGGGACATTTTTCTATCGAAAAATGTGCAAATTTAGCTTGCTGTCAAAAACAAAATAATATATTTGCTGGCTCGATACCGCTCGCCAGGAAAATATTGACACCTGGATGGGGGTAAATGTCTTAAAACAGTAGGCTGAATGGGGCCGAATGGATACAAGCCAAAGAGACAGGGAGAGAAAGAGAAAAACAAAAGTGAGGTGGGCTCCCTTAATATGTTTGACCAGAATTAGCAAGCATAATTGTACATAAACGATTCAAAATTACGAATCCATGTTTGTGCTTGGAGAGACAGCACTCTGAATGATTAGTTTGAATAATGTTTGAGAACGTATCAGAATATGTGTGATACTACTCAATAATTTGAATCGTCTGGTCTGTATAACTGAAAGGTAATGGCAAAATGAATGTTGTCATTTAGCTTAGTTGCAATGTGTTCAGCTTGACATATTATATCATGTATTTTGTAGATGTTAAGGGGGCGGGATGGTCTGGTTTTGGTCGCCCCTTTCTCTCTCGTGTTTAGCCACATTGATTTTCAGATTTTAAGACGTTCGCCCCATTAGTTGAGCGATTTTAAGACTTTACGCACCATTTCTTTGTTAATTATTAAGACCTATCGTTTCATTTAGGTGTCGATTTTTTCCTGGCTAGCGAAAGCAAGCCTGTAATTTTAAGAGTAATCAGCCTTCGGCCGGGACATTTTTCTACCGAAAAATGTACAAATCTATCTTGAAGGGGAGTCTAGGGGGTGCATTTTACAGGTTGATGGAGGTCTAGAGAGGAAACTAAAGACAATATATATATAAAGATAAAACAATAACCAAATAAATACGGCCATCTCCCCTTAAGACAATCAATCTATATATTATAATCCTATTCTCCTATGAGGAATTTTGTCGTTACTCTTTGCCTTAAGGGGAGGTTTTTAGTGTGTTCCCTAGACTTCCATCAAGCTTAAAATTACACCCCCTAGACCCCCTTTCAAGATAAATGTGTAAATTTTTCGGTAGAAAAATGTCCCGGCCGATGGCCGGTTCCTCTTAAATTACAGGCTCGCTATCACTCGCCAGGAAAAATCGACATCTAAATGGCACTAAATGTCTTAAAAGTTACATAAATGGGGTGAAAGTTCTTAAAATCGCCAAACTAATGGGGCGAACGTCTTCAAATCTCAAAAGCAATGGGGCTAAATATGAAGGAGAAAGGGGTAGAGAAAAATATCCCTCAAGTGGAAATCTCCCCCTAAGTTAGGGATACAGAATATACATAATTACATAAATAAATGCAATAAATAAATGGTCAAATTATAGAGGGTTACTGCAACTGGATGCTGACTCTCTATTCCACAATGAAGGGGGTTACCTGTTTTTTTTCTTCTATTTTTCTCATTTCCTCTCTTTCTTTGGCTTGTATCCATTCAGCCCCATTCAGCCAACTCTTTTAAGACGTTTATCCCAATCCAGGTGTCGATTTCTTCCTGGCGAGCGATGGCGAGCCACCATTGTATGGAGCAATCCGGCTTCGCCGGAGAAATTTTTCTATCGAAAAATGTACAAATTTAGCTTGCTGTCAAAACAAAAATATATATATTGGCTCGCTACCGCTCACCAGGAAAATATTGACACCTGGATGGTGGTAAACATCTTAAAACAGTAGGCTGAATGGGGCCGAATGGATACAAGCCTAAGGGAGATGGAGAGACAGAGAAAACAAATACGAGGTGGGTTCCCTTAACACAGAATCGGAAACTCGAAATAGTCCTGTATAAATAGTTACGCCTAACCAATAACTTGGGGGTATATAATAGTCGATGATAGTATTCATAATTGTCTCCTTCTGTACCGTCGACGTGGTGTTTTATTTAGTTTAAGAAGGGCCTCCAGCTCGCTATCGCTCGCCAGGAAAAAATCGACTTGTAAAAGGAACGAAAGGGCTTAAAATTGACAGAAATGGGGCGAAAGTACTTAAAATCGCCAAACTAATGAGCCGAACGTCCTAAAATCTCAAAAGCAATGGGGCTAAACATAAGGGAGAAAGGGGTCAAGAAAAAATCCCCCATGTGGAAATTTCAACTTAATGTACATAGTTGTCAGGGGCTGGTAATGTTTGGGAGAGTACAGTCGGGCTAATAAGTCATGTCCCAGCTATCATTACGTTTGGCTGGCTCTGTGCTGTATTAGTGTCTGTCAGATGTTGAATAGGATGGGTAAGTGTAGGAACATGTTTGTATATTTCACTCAATAAGAAGAAATGAAGCATATATATTGTTGATACCAATTATTGATCAACATATTCTTGGTGCCGAGACATCACTTATTAGCGCGACTGTACCCAGAGAACTCGTCGTTGAGAATACTAATTGGAGTGGATTAGTAGACTTAGGCGCCTGAAAGGGAGTGGAGTTCGGGGAAACAAATTGTTCTAATTGTTCGGTGCTTAGATGGAGATTGTGGTTGTGAGCTACAGTGGAAATTATTCATCCAAAGTATATAATAAATGCCAAGTTGGCTTAAGGGGGGTGACCTGTTTTTGTTCTGTCCTTTTCTATCTTTCTCTGGCTTGTATCCATTTGGCCCCATTCAGCCTACTGTTTTAAGACGTTTATCCCCATCCAGGTGCCAATTTTTTATTGGTGAGCGGTAGCGAGCCAGCATATTTTTAAGTTTTGTTTGACAGCAGGCTAAATTTGTACATTTTTCCATAGACAAATTTTTCCGGCGAAGCCGGATTTCTTCATATAATACTGTCTCGCTATCGCTCGCCAGGAACAAATCGACACCTAGATGGGGATAAACATCTTAAAATAGTTGACGGAATGGGGCCGAATGGATACAAGCCATAGAAAGAGAGAAAAGGACAGAAATAACAACAAGCAGGTCACCCCCCTTAAATTGTGATGCGACAACTGTAACTGTGATTTACATCTAATACATTATTGCAATCTCTCAACAAACTGGAAGTTCATAGTTTAATCTCTATAAATCCTGACCCTCAACTTCTCTCTCTCAAAAAAAAAAAAACACACACAATGTTGTTCTGACGATTTAGTGAGTGGCAAATATTAAAGAGGGTTAGACATATACAGCTCATTAGCTTCAGCTCTCCCTGAGGGTGACCGGACAACTCAACCAGTAGACTATTTCAACCACTAGCTCTCAACCAGTAGACTATTTCAACCACTAGCTCTCAACCAGTAGACTATTTCAACCACTAGCTCTCAACCAGTAGACTATTTCAACCACTAGCTCTCAACCAGTAGACTATTTCAACCACTAGCTCTCAACCAGTAGACTATTTCAACCACTAGCTCTCAACCAGTAGACTATTTCAACCACTAGCTCTCAACCAGTAGACTATTTCAACCACTAGCTCTCAACCAGTAGACTATTTCAACCACTAGCTCTCAACCAGTACCAAATCAACCAAAAGGCGTCCTGGTGCTGAATGGGTTAAGGGAAGGTTGTTAGTTAGTTCGCTAGACTTCTATCAAGCTTAACATTACAGCCCCTAGACCCCCTTTCAAGATAAATTTGTACATTTTTCGGTAGAAAAATGTCTTCTTAAATTACAGGCTCGCTATCGCTCGCCAGGAAAGAATAGACACCTAAATGGCACGAAAAGTCTTAAAATTGACAGAAATGGGGCGAAAGTTCTTAAAATCGCTAAAGTAATGGGGCGAACGTCTTAAAATATCAAAAGCAATGGGGCTAACCATGAGGGAGAAAGGGGTAAAAAAAAAATCCCTCAAGTGGAAACCTCCCCTTGAGGACTTGTACTGTTAATGTTGAGGATTATATTTTCCGTCTAAACATTGAGAATGTTGGCATCCTTACGACTGGAAAGAACTCAGTTGCATACAATATACTCGAAATCGAGAATCCCATGCATAACCATTCACTGATATAACAAACTATATCTCCCAATTGGGCGCACATTAAAGGCGGTGATCTGCTTTGTTATTTTTGTCCTTTTTTCTCTTTCTTTGGCTTGTATCCATTCGGCCCCATTCAGCCAAGTATATTAAGACGTTTATCCCCATCTAGGTGTCGATTTCTTCCTGGCGAGCGATAGCGAGCCAGCATTATATGAAGAAATCCGGCTTCGCCGGAGAATTTTGTCTATCGAAAAATGTACAAATTTAGCCTGCTGTCAAACAAAAATAAAAAATATGCCGACTCGCTACCGCTCACCAGTAAAAAATTGACACCTGGATGGGGATGAACGTCTTAAAACAGTAGGTTGAATGGGGCCAAATGGTTGCAAGCCAGAGAAAGATAGAAAAGGATAGAACAAAAACAGGTCACCCCCCTCAATTAGTAGGAAATATGTTATGCCTGTGTTTGAATATTCAGCGTAGGCTCCTGTTTATTTCGTGATTTATTGGCTGACATGCATTTAGCCTTTTGTACTATTTGCGAATTTATTATTTAATGACATATAATTTTAACCTGATTTATACCTAATACATTTTACCTGTATGCAATTAAAAGTGTCCCTGTAATGTTATGTATACATTCGTTGCATGTCCAAATTATTATGTGACAAATACACAACATACGTCTATATTTGGTTATAGAATTGATGACTGTTCATACTAAAGACTAAATTGAACTGAAAACGTTGTACAGGACGGCTATAGTACATTACTTAATTTATATATGTATTCTCGTAACTCAGGAAGGGCTGGAGAAAACGAACTGAAAACTAAAATACAGCCTATCCCCATATGGTAAAAATATCAGCTGGAGTACTTTTTTTTTTCTATATTCCAACTACTCCCTCTCGGGCATAGGCTGATAGCCTTTACACTCTACCGCTGAACACGGTGAGGCCCGTGAGGTACTGTTCCAGTCTAGGGAATGAGACATGCGAAGCACCCACTCACGGCCCGAACCCAACTCAATCTCTGAAGCTGCTTCGCCCCTGCACTTCACAGTCTCACTCCCCAGGCTCGGACCCTCACTCTCAGAACGCCACCTATTGAGCAATTAACTCACTAGGCATTGCCCGCCTGTATCATATTTTGAATATGGGAATATTTATACAGTGCTATTTAATCAGGGAACAATGAGGGTATTTTGTTTTGGCATTTCGGTGTGCTGTGGTAATGCACCGAAACTAGGTACAGCACAAATTCCATCCCAACAATATCTTCCCATTGACATATTGGGATTCGAACCCGGGTCCACCGGATTACCAGCCCAGTGGCAAGACCACTCTGCCACACCTCCCCTAAGTGGGCTATTTTTCTGGTCCCCCTTCTTCCTCATGCTTAGCCTCATTAGTTTTCGGATTTTATGACACTCGGCCCATTAGTTTGGCAAGTTTAATACCTTTCCCCCCATTTCGTTGTAAATGTTAAGACCTTTCATGCTATTTGAGTGTCGATTTTTATCCTGGCGCGAGCCGGTAATTTTAAGAGTAACCGGGACATTTTTCTACCTAAACATGTACACATTTATCGTGAAGGGTAGTCTAATGTTTTTTTTTATTCTAAGCTTGATGGAGGTCTAGCGAAGAAACTAAAAAATTCATGAATTAATAGACCAAAACATCGGCCATTAGCCCTTTAAGTTACTATCAAAGGATGCAAGGTGGGTGATTGAGATTTGTTAAATATAATACATAAGAGCGCAATGGTACTAGACAATGGTACTAGATAATAAATAAGGTTTGGAATGCTGGTATATATCGATTGGGCAACGTATTTCCATAATGCTCTACAAGTGGAGCATAGTGATAGCTGTCGCATTATAATTTTAGTCGACGGGGCCCATTCATTGCCATCAGTGTATACCACCCCCTCTTCGTAGAACACGTAGAAGTCTACTTGCAACACAAGCCTACCCTTACTCTGTGCAACTCTCCAACTCAAGAGTGAAACGTTATTCTCAAGCTTTCTTCTATTCAACAGCTGATCTCTGGGACTCTCTCCCAGAATCAGTGTTTCCCTCTTCTTATGAATTAAATTACTTCAAAATCCGTGTGTCCTGGCATTTTGGCTCGAACATCCCTTGATTCTGCCCTGTCATTCTTTCAACTCCGAGGGAGGCACTCGTCACAGGCAGTTCTACCTTTTGCCTCCTCCACTCACATAGAACAAACAAATCAGTTTTCACTCCACACCAGTTGAAATCTAGTGTTTATTGCAATTTTCTTGATTGGAGAAAAACTAAATTATTTGTTCAGGATATTTGTTTACTCCTTCCCCGTTCCTCTATAATATGTGTGACCATGTATATTATATTAAGGGGAGGCAGTTGGTTTTTCGAGTCCTCCTCTTCCCTCATGTTTAGTCCTATTAGTTATGAGATCTGGCGAAATTCAGACCTTTTGACCCATTTACTTGCCAATATTAAGACCTTTTGTGCCATTTAGGTGTCGATTTTTTCCTGGCGAGCGATAGCGAACCTGTAATTATAGAAGTAACCAGCCTTCGGCCGGGACATTTCTCTACCGAAAAATGTACAAACCTATATCGAAGGGGAGTCATGCGAGTGTTTTTTTAAGTTTGATGGAGGTTTAGAGAGCAAACTAAATCCCCTCTTTAAGCCATTGAGCCGAACCAGTAAATTATGCTGCACGATACCGTCTGAGGGTGAATAATGTCCACTGTAGCACACCAACACTATCTCCATCTAAGCACCAAACAATTAGTCATTTGTTTCCCCACACACCGCTCCCTTTCAGGCGCGTCAGTCCTCTAATCCGGTCAAATTAGTATTCTCAACAACGAATTCTCTGGCTACTCTCCCAAACATTACCAACCCCTGACAACTATGTGTTTGTAAATGGGCTGCTTCTTTTGATTCCGAGAGGCCCTTCCTATGGTAATGAAATCGTGTGTTGGTGGTTGGTATTGATGATAGAGTTTTTGGCGAGTCGAAGACAGATTTGGCTTGATTCCGGGCAGACATATACTACGGACAGCAGTAGAACAAGCGTGAGTAAACCAAGATTTTTGCGAGTTAGTCTGCGAGAAAGAGAATGGCATTTATTCTTACATGCCCGAAAGGATTACCTCAGTAATGCACTCGGCACTCTCTGAGGGACCCCTGCCACGGAAGCAAAAATCTGTCCATGGGAAATCAAAGATGTACTGCCGTAGAGCATGCAGTAATACTAAATCAAAGATGTACTGCCGTAGAGGATGCAGTAATACTAAATCAAAGACGTACTGCCGTAGAGCATGCAGTAATACTAAATCAAAGATGTACTGCCGTAGAGCATGCAGTAATACTAAATCAAAGATGTACTGCCGTAGAGCATGCAGTAATACTAAATCAAAGATGTACTGCCGTAGAGCATGCAGCAATACTAAATCAAAGATGTACTGCCGTAGAGCATGCAGTAATACTAAATCAAAGATGTACTGCCGTAGAGCATGCAGTAATACTAAATCAAAGATGTACTGCCGTAGAGCATGCAGTAATACTACATTTAAGTAATAGAAATGTTGTCATAACCTTTCAGTACCACAAACCAGACGATTCGTGGCATATAATGGCAATAAAACTATCTACAATTCCTAAAAGTATTCTAACTAATAATTCCGAATAGTGTCTCTCCTAGAACTAAAATGAGTCTGTACTTCTGAATCATTAATACCCCAATCGTATATGTTAATAGTGAAAGTAAATGCGGAGAAGAGCAAGGTTATGGTCATCGAAGGGGGTGAAGCCACAGAGTGGAGGTGAAGTTGAACGGTCTGGCTATGGAGATTGTCAGCTCATTTAAATATCTTTGTGTTGAGTAAAGATGGGACTATGGATAAAGAAGTGCGGGAGAGGGTGCAACAGGGGAAGAGGATTGTAGGAACGCTGAAAGCAGTAACAAGAAATAAGGTGGTCAGTATGGAAGTGAAGAAGTCCTTGCATGACAGTGTGGTAATCCGGACACTAACTTACGGAAGCAAAGCATGGACGTTCTTAGAAGAGACTCAGACCAAGAGGTGGAAAGGAGTTACTTGAGAAGTGCGTGCGGAGTTACATGAAGGGATAGACAGACGAAGGAGGAACTAAGAAGGAGGTGTGGTGTGGAGGAAGATGTGTTGGAAAGTGTGGAAAGGAACACCTTGAGTTGGTTCGGCCATATGGAGCGTATACGAATCGAGAGAATAACTAAGAAGGTGTACGAGAGCGAGGTGGAAGGACAGAGAGAGAGAAGTAGACGGAGAGAGAGGTGGAAGGATGGAGCGAGGAAGTATATGGATGAAGGCGGTGCTGGTTGGGAGGTGGGGCGTCGACTGACTGGAGACAGAGGTGCATGGGGGCGGTTCGTTCGTGGCCACCCCTACGGGGATCACGGCGTCAGGCAATAGATAGATATGCTAATTCTGGTCAAAAATTTTAAAGGAAGGTTTGTGCGTACTGCTTCAATTAAATTGGAGCGACCATCAGATGAAAACATTAGCATTCAGTGCGAGGACTCTACATTTATACGGTACCTACTAGAGTTCGCAAAGAGGGGTTTTCCATGAAGGGCCCCACATTTACACACACACACACACATTTAATATATATGAAGGGCACCATTACACACACACACACATTTAATATATATGAAGGGCACCATTACACACACACACACATTTAATATATATGAAGGGCACCATTACACACACACACACACATTTAATATATATGAAGGGCACCATTACACACACACACACAGCCCGTAGCCTAGTAGGTAGAGCTCTCGTCTCACACACGAGGGGTCGGGGGTTCAATCCCGGCCGGGCGGAGACAAATTGGGCTTGTCTCCTTTCATGTGTTAGCCTCAGTTCACCTAGCTGTAAATAGGTACCTGGAATAAGTGGACGACGTTGTGACGTCCCATCTGGGGTTGGCAAAAATGGTACAAGGCGAGATGGGTATCATATGGTTCACCTAAGCTGATGGCTACCTAAGCCTTCGGGCGAGAGGGTACCGTCTATAGTGAGAATGGTACCATACAGATCCACCCTAAGCCTTCGTTTCCGATGTCACCAATTGGCTAAAATACAGACTACACACACATCCACAGCCATTCCAACGATACATATAACACCTACACATATAGGAGGCGGGAAATAACGAGCATGCTCACTCCCGCAATACAACTAGAGTAAGCACACACACACACACACACACACACACACACACACACACACACACACACACACACACACACACACACACACACACACACACACACAGCCCGTAGCCTAGTAGGTAGCGCTCTCGTCTCACAAACGAGGGATCGGGGGTTCAATCCCCCGGCCGGGCGGAGACAAATTGGGCTTGTCTCCTTTCATGTGTTAGCCTCAGTTCACCTAGCTGTAAATAGGTACCGGGAATAAGTGGACGACGTTGTGACGTCCCATCTGGGGTTGGCAAAAATGGTACAAGGCGAGATGGGTATCATATGGTTCACCTAAGCTACTGGTCAACCTAAGCCTTCGGGTGAGACTGGTACCGTAGTGAGAATGGTACCATACAGATTAACCCTAAGCCTTCGTTTCCAGATGTCGCCAATTGGCTAAAATACAGACTACACACACATCCACAGCCATTCCAATGATACATAAACACTTAACATGCATTTCACGCAATACATTCCCAGTTAAGGAGGCGCGATAATAATGAGCTTAGCTCGCATTGCGTGGATTCCCCTTGACGAAACAAGCAAGTGAACAACACACACACACACACACACACACACATTTAATATATATGAAGGGCACCATTACATAAAAAACACACATTCTCACTGACACATCCCTAATCACCGCACTAAAAGAGTAATTGAAATAATAACCCAGAAGCTACGATAGCCTCTAAATTCCTATGTTAACTAAATAGAGAGGAATACCTTCAATGAGGCTCGGCCAAAAAAAATTTGTTTTTGTTTTGCCAATGTGAAGTATTGTGTAATTGTTTTTACGGAGAAGTTTTGTTGTTTTTTGGTTTATCTATTCAATCATTTATGTTTTACTTTCTTCGCTAGGCCTCAATCAAGCTTTAAAAAAAAAAAAAAAAAAAAAAAAAAAAAAAAAAAAAAAAAAAAAATCCCCTTTCAATATACTTTGTACATTTTTCGGTAGAAATATGTACTCAGCCGAAGGCCGGTTCCTCTTAACATTAAAGGCTCCCTATGAAGAAATCGAAACATAAATGGCACAAAAGGTCTTAATATTGACAATAAAATGGAGCGAAAAGTGTTAATTCGTCAAACTAGTGAAGTGATCATAATATCTCATAACTGTTGGGAATAATCGTAAGGGAGAAGGGGGTCCAGAAAAAAACTAATATCTCCCTTTAAACAGGTTTTTCAATTTCAATTTTAGTTTCAAAAGAAGACAAGTACTTACGGTGAATATTTATGAATTAGATTGTCGGGTTTTTTATGCCTTTTTCATTTAAGGGGACAGTGGCTGTTTGTTTGGTCTATTAATTAATGTATTCATATATTTGTTTAGTTTCCTCCCTAGACCTCCATCAATCTTAGAAAAACAACCCGTAGACCCCCCTTCAAGATATAATTGTACATTTTTCAGTAGAGAAATGTCCCGGCCAAAGGCCGATTCCTCCTAAAATTACAGGCTCGCTTTCGCTCGCCAGGAAAAAATCGACACCTAAATGGCACGAAGGGTCCTAATATTGACAAAGAAATGGGATGAAAGATCATAAAATCCCAAAACTAATGGAACCAACGTCTTAACATTTCAAAACTAGTGGGGCTAAACATTAGGGAGAAGGGCGTCCAGAAAAACAGTCTGTCTCCCCTTATTAAGTCAGTTTGAAACAAAAATCATATTGGAAATTCCTGCTCTTCAATATTTTCTAATATATATATATTATTCGTCTATTCTATTAATTGCTAGAGAGGTTAAAATATATATTTCAGGGTGCCGTATTCAATATAGTGTTAAGCCTCTCAGCATTATGATGAACTTTGTTTACCATATTATGGCTAACATTAAATGGTATTATGCAGTTTACAAAAGTCCTCTGGCAACGAAAATGGTAAAATCGATTTCATTAAATTTGTCCTCTAGACTCGCAAAGAATATTTGTATAATAGATAAATATTATACATAAATAGCTAAATAAATAGCATAGTTAGAATAATAGCATAGTTAGAATAATAGCATAGTTAGAATAATAGCATAGTTAGAATAATAGCATAGTTAGAATAAATGGTTCGAATAAATTGTTAGAATAAAATACATGATCTTCCTCAAATACCGTTGGGGCTAATGTAGGGAATAAACTAGTGTAGCGAAGCGCCGCCTACGATGCCCGGGGGGAATATTTATGACCATAGGCGTGCTGGGGTAGCTTGAATTAAATATTAATATCGCCATAGTTTAGAAAGAGTTGAAATGTAAATATATATTATTCTCGCTGGAGTTAATATCCATACATACCAGATTCCATGACAAAATATATTATGAACATCAAGTGAGACACGTCTAAGAAACCTCTCGATTCGATAATTGATCTGGAAAACATAATTTCGAACATAATAAAGTATATTATTACAATAAGTGATGGTTATGTCAAAATAATCATGACAAATTAGATTTCCTTCCATATATAGTTTACTCTGTGTAGAAGGTAATGTTGAGTTTTTATAAAAGTTTTTTTGTTCTTTTACTAGTAATTCGAACACACACATACGCGCACAAAAAAAAAAAAAAAAACACACACACACACACACGAACACACACACACTCTCTAAACAATATGTGTGTGGCTTAGTGTGAAAATCCATTTAGGTTCACTTTATGATTAACGCGTGTAGGGAAATTTAACACACTATTGTGTTCTGTATTAAGTGGTGTATATGTATGTGTGGGTGCGTGTGTTCCAGTGTGTTTATATGTGTTTGTGTGTGTGTGTTGGTGAGTGCGTGTGTTCCAGTGTGTTTATGTGTGGGTGCGTGTGTTCCAGTGTGTTTATATGTGTTTGTGTGTGTGTGTTGGGATGTGCGTGTGTTCCAGTGTGTTTATGTGTGGGTGCGTGTGTCCCAGTGTGTTTATGTGTGTGTGTGTGTGTGTGTGTGTGTGTGTGTGTGTGTGTGTGTGTAGCCACCCTTTGTTCGGTCTTTTGTACTAAGAAACTATTAATTTAGTGGCGAGTGGGGTACTCGTAGGTGTAAGTAATGATCATGATCTGAAGGATGTTCAGCCTTTACTAAGCTATTGTGAGCAAGTATCTCTATATAATATGTATGTAGAAGTTGCGTACGCGATTGGGATATTAACGGTTTTGACTTTGATCATGCTTATGTTTTGTATACTCCCAGCCGGAATCGAACCTCCGACAATCAGGACGAGTGTCCAAGCTATAATCCACTACACCTTTGTAGCTCAGGTGTATTTGTGGGATATACTTGATAATGCCTATATTTGTGTCTGCAAATAAGGC
The DNA here is from genome assembly GCA_037953745.1 of Lithodes maja. Taxonomy (NCBI): domain Eukaryota; kingdom Metazoa; phylum Arthropoda; class Malacostraca; order Decapoda; family Lithodidae; genus Lithodes; species Lithodes maja. The sequence goes on from JBAKBP010005479.1 coordinate 44,661, forward strand.
ATATTTTATCCAGCTTTCCATTGAATTTGATAATATTTCAGTAGTATTAAAACTCATTTATAAGCCTGTGGCACCATGAAGAGTTAAAACGTTCAGCATTTCCGATTTTATAGAGAGAGCTGGCCTATTCTCTAACAATAATGTTCATATTGATTAAATGTGTTCAGTTATATGAGCAAGTGTTCAGTTTTAGGAAATATATATTTCATGCAACTATTAAATTGCTAACATAAACTGTGTGTGTGTGTGTGTGTGTGTGTGCCCAAATATTTGTGTGCGTGATCCCTTTGCTGTGCACGAGGGCATACTATGGAAAACCCCTCTGTGTTCTCTCTAATAGGTACTGTTCCAGTGTAGTGTACTCGCTGTGAATACTAATGCTCTGATATGATGGGGGTTCAACCTTTATTAGAGGCGGCACCAATGGATATGATGGGCGTTCAACCTTTATTAGAGGCGGCACCAATGGATATGATGGGCGTTCAACCTTTATTAGAGGCGGCACCAATGGATATTCCTTGAAATTGTATGACCGCAAGTAGCATACGCGATCGGAATGTTAAGGGAGCTCAGACGGTATTGTGCAGCATAATTTACTAGTTCGGCTCAATGGTTTAAGGAGGGGGTTTAGTTTGCTCTCTAAACCTCCATCAAACTTAAAAGAACACCCACAAGACCTACCTTCGATATAAATGTGTACATTTTTCGGTAGCAAAATTTCCCGGCCGAAGGCCGGTTACTTATATAATTACAAGCTCGCTATCACTCGCCAGGGAAAAATCGACACCTAAATGACACGAAAGGTCTTAATATTGGCAAAACAAATGTGACAAAAGGTCTAAATATCGCCAAACTAATGGGGCGAATGTCTTGAAATCTCATAACTAATAGGGCTAAACATGAGGGAGGAGGAGGACCAGAAAATCAGCCTGTCTGTCCTAAGTATTCTGAATGTTGGGGCATATTAGTTCTACGAGAGACAGCACCCAGGACTGTATTTAGTTTGTTCCCTAGTCCTCCATCAAGCTTAAAATTACACCCCCTTGAGTCCCTTTCAAGATTAATTTGTACATTTTTCGGTAGAAAAATGTCCCGGCCGAAGGCCGGTGCTTCTTAAATTACAGGCTCGCTATCGCTCGCCAGGATAAAATATACACCTGAATTGCACGAAAGGTCTTAATATGGGGTAAAAGTTCTTAAAATCGCTAAACTAATGGGGCAAACGTTTTATAATATCAAAAGCAATGGGGCTAAACATGAGGGAGAAAGGAGTCAAGAAAAAAATCCCTCGACTAGAAATCTCCGCTTAAGAGAGCTGTGAAATAATGCTGAGGATATCAAAGGCGTATTTTAACATTCAAGTGTGAAATTTCATTCTAATAACAAGTTACACCCCGTTCTAAACATTAATCATCAATTACAAACTCCAATGATACTTTAATACACTAATGAAAGCATAATTATGGTCCTCCTGGGATTCGAACCCGGGACACCACACCCAGACCATAAGCACCTAAACCATCACACCACCAACACAATATATGATGTACACAGTTCTTAACCCCTTCTATACCGGCGACGTCTTTATAATTGTATTCTGGCTGTATGTCTTTATAATTGTATTCTGGCTGTATGTCTTTATAATTGTATTCTGGCTGTATGTCTTTATAATTGTATTCTGGCTGTATGTCTTTATAATTGTATTCTGGCTGTATGTCTTTATAATTGTATTCTGGCTGTATGTCTTTATAATTGTATTCTGGCTGTATGTCTTTATAATTGTATTCTGGCTGTATGTCTTTATAATTGTATTCTGGCTGTATGTCTTTATAATTGTATTCTGGCTGTATGTCTTTATAATTGTATTCTGGCTGTATGTCTTTATAATTGTATTCTGGCTGTATGTCTTTATAATTGTATTCTGGCTGTATGTCTTTAGGCGATATTGTGCGGTTTAAGGGGGGGGGGGGGTCACTGTTTTGTTTTATCTTTCCCTGGCTTGTATCCATTCGGCCCCATTCAGCCTACTGTTTTAAGACGTTTATCCCCATCCATGTGTCGATTTCTTCCTGGAAGCGATAGCGAGCCAGCATTGTAGGGAAAAATCCGGCTTCACCGGAGACATTTTTCTATCGAAAAATGTACAAATTTAGCTTGCTGTCAAAATAAATATATATATATATATATATATGCTGTGGCGAGCGGTAAATATTGACACCTGGATGGAGGTAAAAGTCTTAAAACAGTAGGCTGAATGGGGCCAATTGAATACAAGCCAAAGAGAGAGGGAGAGAAAGAGAAAAAAGCGAGGTGGGCTCCCATAAAAAGTATCTGAAGTAATATAAAGGGTTGAGTGAGATAGTTCGAAGCTTGTTACATACTGAAGCCCCTTTGGGAACGGAATACAATCGTTTAACAATAGTCAGAATAATGTAAACTGGACTGTACCGGTACAGAAGAGGTTAAGGGGAGATATCCACTTGAGATTTTTTTCTTGACTCCTTTCTCCCTCGACCATTGCTTTTCTAATTTTAAGACGTTCGCCCCATTATGTTGACGATTTTAAGAACTTTCGGCTCATTTCTGTCAATTTTAAGACCTTTCGTGCCATGTAGGTGTCGATTTTATCCTGGCGAGCGATAGCGAGCCTGTAATATAAGAGGAACCGGCTTTCAGCCGGGACATTTTTCTACCGAAAAATGTACAAATTTATCTTGAAAGGGGGTCTAGGGGAGTAATTTTAAGCTTGATGGAAGTCTAGGGAATCAACTAAAAACCTCCCCTTAAGACACGTATCTTACATAAACTTGAATAAATATAACAATTACTTAACATCGGATATTTAATAGATATGTTAAGGGAAATTCGTATGGGACACCGATTACGGGTTCAAAATGGCTTTGTTTATGGTGTATTAGCGGGATCATTGATATTTATGAAAGACAAAATATAACTATCCAATTACACTTCAGTATCCGGTTTTGGTTGACGAATTGGGTAATTGTATTCAATATTGTATGGTCGAAATAATTTTATAATTCAGTACCCACAGATTTTGATACAGATGTGATTTATGATGGGAGTTGTTGGAGTTTGCAATCTTAGTTAAAAAATTAAAAATAATAAATAAAACTAAAATTATATATATATATATATATATATATATATATATATTCTGTATACATATGACGAATATCTATTCATGGTGAGAACGTCATGTATAATTCCCTCTTCGTGATTGATTAGGTGGCCATAAGAAAACGAATACATCGTTTAAGAAAATATTTGATAGCTCAAGAATCCTAAAATAATACATAGTGTAATATATTTCTACAGTTATAGGGAACTACTCTTTATGCTATAACACAACCCCTTCAACGCATTACCATTCAGTTTAGGAAGGATGTTAGCGTTTAAGGGAGGTCGCCGTTTTTAGTTTATCTTTCTCTCCTTTTCTCTCTTTCCCTGGCTTGTATCCATTCGGCAACATTCAGCCAACTGTTTTAAGACATTTATCCTCATCCAGGTGTCGATTTATTCCTGGCAAGCGATAGCGAGCCAGCATTGTATGGAGAAATCCGGCTTCGCCGGAAAAATTTTTCTATCGAAAAATTTACAAATTTAGCTTGCTGTCAAAACAATAATATATACTGTATATGCTGGCTCGATATCGCTCACCAGACAAATATTGACACCTGGATGGGGGTAAACGTCTTAAAACAGTAGGCTGAATGGGGCCTAATGGATGCAAGCCACAGAAAGAGAAAAAAGGAGAGCAAAAAAACAGGTGACCCCCCTTAAAACATATCATTACAGAGTAATGTGTGTGTGTGTGTGTGTGTGTTCTTATAAAGGAGAATAATCTCTCTTTGCCAACCAATTTAACTAACAATCTTGTCGGAAGAGACGTGAAATGTTGGTGGGAATATTAATGAAGCCGAGTAGGCCTAGAGGAGTTTCTCATAATGCCATATACAGTACCTCTCAAGTGGATGTGTTAGTTTGTTGTTGTAGTGCGGTTGTGTTTGTGTGTGCATATGGGGGCTTGGAATTGGGATAGCCTATTTAACATAATTTACCTTAGTTTGTATTCCATGAACTTCTAAAACAAGTAGTCTTGCAGACAATGACACAATCAGGTTGGCATAATACAAACATTTCTAATTTAATTGGTTTCATATCATTATTCCCTCCTTTCTGACTACTTATGGGAATATCCTGTATTTTCTTTTTAACAGCAAGCTATATTTGTAAATTTTTCGATAGCAAAATTTCTCCGGCGAAGTCGGATTTCTCCATACAATGCTGGCTCGCAATCGCTCGCCAGGAAGAAAGCGTCATGTGGATGGTGTGACGCTTCTGCATAGTAGCCACGTGCGGGCATGCGCGCGCGTCGGCTGCCCAGCCCTTTAGAAACCGGCTGGTGGCAGCCGGCCGGCAGGCTTTTCCTTAGTATATATCCTACGACAACGTAACTAATGTCTGGGATATTCTTATGTTGTTTCACAGCTTGTAGCTGCCCTTATTCTTAAACAACGCATCTTAGTATATTTTATTCTCGATAGTTGATAGTTTCATTATAATATACAAGATGTAAGTCTAGTGAGGGCGGGAGGAGACGAGCGGGAGAGAGAGACCGGCTTGGGACGTTGCTTCGCTTGCCAGCTTGGGACGAGCCTGAAGCGTTGCCATATGCATTTGATTGCAAGGTTAGGCTTAGTTTCGACTCAGGCACAGGGTAGAGGATTTTGACCCAGCAACTGTGTTGAGTGTTGCCAAGCATGGGATGTATTCTGCATGCCGAGGGCGGGGTCCAGACATATTCAAGACTCAGAGCTCACCTCACTGTCCTACCCTTCGGACCCCCTTGATATCTATCCCTCTCAACCCCACTTAGAAACTTTCTCTCTTACTTTGTATACCTTCTTTCCACTACTTCACCAATCTATTTAATTATCCCATCCCCTTGATAGACCTTATATCTATTATTGTATTAACGACGAGCTCTCAGATAACTAGATAGGATTTTGGGCCTTATGCAGAGACTTAATTGTTAATGAGACCTAGGAAGCTTTTTTGTTGTCTCATATTTGGTGGTTTCATGCTTGCTAGTGTGTTCTTGTGGCAGGTTGGCAGGGGCTAGACCGGAGGGGAGGCTTTTTTGCGATCCTTTAAGTAAAGTCTGCTGGTGCGAGTCCTGTGGACCCGCACGACTTTACTAGGATACCCGTGGGAGTCTGGGGGCATTTTCTTGTCTGTGTCTCTGTGTGTTTAGTGTTGTGTTGTGTGAGGGCCCTTGCCTAGTCCATTCAGCACTGCGCTAGCACGTCTTGCTTTTGTTTTAGGGTCGCCAGGAGAGCGTCAGATACTTGGGTTCTGATTCTCTCAAGAGAGCACCCTTTCAATTAGAGTAATTTGGCGCACAGACCTGGGAACGTCCCTAGGATAGAGCAGGTGGCTCAGCCCGGGTATCCGAAGCCTATATCCTTCCGGCTAGACCTCTGCCACCTGGCAGAATAACAGCTAGGGGTTTATCATCTCTGTATGCTTGTTATTGTGCCACAGTTTACCGTTTTTGTGAGCATTGTGAGTCAGGGTGTGGGCTTAGAGACTCTGTCCGAGCAGGCTTGCCTGACTAAGAGTGAGAAGCACACCTGAATGTAGTTATGTTGCGAGTTGCTACCTTTATTTAATTATACCTATGCCATTATACACTGTAGGTCCTATCACTAGTATTTATTCCTGCTTATGAGTTAAGAGTTCTCTAAATCTGTAACGTACTTTCTTTGCTAAGCATCAGATCCTACAGTAGCCGCATGCAGTTTAGAACCCCGCATCTTGTCTACCGGTACGATGTTTTGAGGACTGTTTGCTTTCACCTTCTTTCACGCAGGGGTGATTAGTTGTATTAATTAACGTAACGTTAAATGTACTTTCTTCTAGTTTGTTATTAAATTGTTTCTGCAATTTAATTCCGTTATGCATCTTTTCCTTGAAGCTTTAAGTCAACTTAATAGTGTGATCTTTTATAATAGCCTGCTTGACTATCAGCAGTCTATAGTGCGTGCACCCTGTAACCGAGTCATAGGAAACCTCATTGTCCAGGCAGGACTCTTGACGGTTTAGGGTGGTTTGTTGCCTGTGTTTATAGATAAGGGTTGGATCTAGCGTTTTCCGTTGTTGCTTGTTGCCGCATACCTAGTCCAATAGAAAGAGCCCAGTGTTTATATATCCCAGGACGTAACAAATGGCGACCTTGCATAGGATTTACTGAACAGAGGAATATAGTGGTCATTTGTTTTGAGATTCCTTATGATTAGAGGAATACAGTGGACATAGTTTTTTTTTGGAGCAACCAATATAACACATTAAAGACTTTAAATAACATTAGTATATACATACTTGCATAGGAGATGAGGCACATTCTATAACCGTGATAATTACTGCAGTACACAAACATGTCTAATACATCAGAACACAGTGATGGGTCAGGTCACGATACGGGCTCGGAGGGAGAAAGACCTGTCGAGTGGCTAGTCGATAGCGAGGAGGGGGCTAGAAGATTTTTAGAGGTGCCCCTTACCGCTGCCAGGGTGTTGAAGCTGAATAAGTATGGCTTAAAGTGTGTGGCAGGTTTTCAGGGTCACCAGGGTTTAAGTGGCATGAGGAAAGATCAGCTGAGGACTTTGATATTGGGTTTAGAAGGGAGAGACCTGAGTGGAGAGGCGACTGGGGGCCCCGGTCCCCAGCCCCCCTCCACTCTACCCCCATATCAAACGTCAGGATGCCTGAATTTAGTACATACCCCCAAGTTGATGGTCAATGGCAGCGTGGAATTCAATCACAGGGACCCTCTCCATTAAATGCACTTTCCCTTCCTCAAGGGTTGACTCCAGATTTGTTGTTTCGGCTTGAGATGGCCAAGGTTGAGGTTGCTAGAGCTCAGGTTGAGGCTGCTAGAGCTCAGGTTGAGGCTGCCGAGAGACAGGCTAGTGTGCAGGCTGAGGTTGCTAGAGCTCAGGCTGAGGCCACAGAGAGAACAGCTATACGAGAGGCTGAACTGCAGGCAGAGTCTACTAGGTATCGGGCTGACAGGGAGCTGGAGAGATCTCGAGTGGAGGTAACAGGGCGAAATATTGGGGGAGGTAACAGACATCGGGACCAATCATTGTCGCACCTGCTTAAACTAGTTCCTGTGTTCGATGAATTAGGTGTGACTAAGTTTTTTATGCGATTTGAGAATAAGTGTCAGGAACACCAGTGGCCTCAGGAAAAGTGGGCAGCATTAGTTTCATCAAGACTCCTAGGATAGGGGCTAAAAGCGTATGATGCACTACCTTTAGAGTCCTGTGTAGTTTATGATGAGCTAAAGAAGACTGTGCTACGGGCCTATGAGTTACAACCAGAAACTTACCGCTTGAAGTTTCGGGGTGTTACTAAGGGCAAGGATAGTACCTTCCTAGAACACACCCGGGACTTGTCTGATGCACTAAGACATTGGCTGTGTTCTGAGAGGGCAGCTACTTTTGAGGAGTTGAGTGAGCTGGTTCTCTTGGAGCAGTTCTTTAAGTGCACAGGCGGGGACTTAACATTAAATATAAAGGAAAAAATCCTAGAACTCTCCAGGAGGCAGCAGAAATGGCTGACCTCTGACTGTCATTAATTCGAGGGTGCGGAGCAGCAGCTAGGAGTGAGTTGGGTGCAAAGGATCGTACCCCTCCCCCTCCCAAGAATTTTGATACACATAAATGCACAAAACCATCTAACACTGACAATAAAACTGAACATAAACCAAATACCGTCCCGTATAAGAAGTCTAATGGTACCTCCCACTCCCAAGGAAAACCAAAGAGTAAAGAGTGCTTTGCATGTCACAAGGAGGGTCACTTTGCAAATGCTTGTCCGAACAAGCCACCAAACAAGGTTGTGTCATTGGCCCGCAGCATAGGGGTGTCGCCTATATCTTCTGAGTTTGCCAAGGGTAGTTCGTCAGAGGGTGGGACAGCCTGTGTTCAAGAGTCCGGAAGGCTCGAACCCTGTCCGCGACGTCTTTGGGGGTCATAGAGGGCATGGTTTTGTGAGGTGGGCTGGCGAAAGGCGATGAGTTAAGCTATTGTGTGATATGGGGGCTTCTCAGACCTTGTTAAAGAACTTTACTGGTAGACCGATTGACGCTGCTCGGGTGGTGGTAGTTCAGGGGATCAATGCTACGAAGTCTTACCCGCTGGTGCGGATGGAGCTGGAGGTGGGTGGTGTGGCGAAGGAGCTGGATGTAGGAATTTTAGAGAACTTGCCTGTTGGGGGCGTCGACCTCCTCCTCGGCAACGACTTTGCGGTGCCTGCTTCTAATGTTTCACCCTTGGTCGTTGCCGAGAAGGCGGCCGACGTTAGTAGGGAGGAACAGGAGTGGGTTGAGAAGTGTAGCGTACAAACCATGGCATGTGTTGTGACGCGTTCTCAGACATCCGGAGCCTTGCAGCCACCACCTCAGTCTATCAAACCGCGGAGGAAAGGTCACAAGAAAACGGGAAGTGTTGGTCAATTGGAGAGTTTTGAGCCGGCAGTGTTTCTTGGCGACTCATTATTGGCACCTATGTTAGAGTCTGGAGAGGCCCCGGGGCCTGTCACCGCTAGTGCAGGTGCAGGGCAGGAAGAGACTCTGCGACATCATCGTTATGCGCAGCGTGAGGAAAGGATGGATCAGCGGGACATTGGAGGTGGAAATAAATTATTTAAGATGAACTTGGATAATCTCGCACCTGCTGATATACGTTCCTTGCAGCTGGAAGATCCTGAAGTCAGGGCGTGTGGTAATGGTGCTGTCGAACTGGAGAGCGATGGGGATGCGCAGCCTGGTGATTTTTTCTTGTCCGAGGGGATCTTGTATCGGAGACATCAGGATCCCAAGAAAAAGTGGGATGGCGGGTCAGGATTAGTGGACCAGTTAGTAGAACCGAGGGTGTGCCGTGAGAACTTATTGAGATTAGCTCATGATGTGCCTTTGGCAGGGCACTTGGGGGCACGTAAGACGGAGGCAGCTCTGAGCAAGCTTTTCTGGTGGCCTAGGTTAAAGGCGAGTGTCGTGTCATGGGTGTCACAGTGTCACACTTGTCAAGTTGTTGGGAAACCCAATCAGGTCATCCCGAGAGCCCCGTTACAACCCATCCCTGTCATTAGGCCGCCCTTCAGCAAAGTAGTTATCGATATGGTTGGCCCATTGCCCCCCACTAGTGCCGGCAATACATTTTTACTAACTGTAATGGATGTAGCAACACGGTATCCAGATGCTTACCCCATGCGCAATGGGATGGCTAAGACTGTTGTCAAAAACCTACTTGTCTATTTCTCTCGTTATGGCTACCCTCAGGAGATCCAGTCTGATCAGGGATCCAATTTTACTTCTGCTCTGTTTAAGCAGACCATGCAGCAACATGGGATAGTGTCAGTGGTGTCATCTGCCTACCATCCCGAGAGTCAGGGAGTTTTGGAAAGGTGGCACTCGACTCTCAAGAGTATGTTGCGGTGTTATTGCATGGAAAATGGGAAGAACTGGGATCTAGGTCTCCCATAAGTTTTATTTGCTGCGAGAGAAGTACCTGGGGAGAGCTTGGGATTTAGCCCGAACGAGTTGGTTTTTGGACACAGGGTCAGGGGCCCCTCCACATAGTCAAGGAGATCTGGGAGGGAGTCACAAAGCCATGCTCGCTTCTAAAGTATGTAGTTGAAAGCCGTGAGAGAATGCTAAAGAGCTTGGAGGTAGCAGGTCGGAACCTTAAGAGTTCACAAGCTCAGATGAAGGACAGATACGACCAGAAGGTGAAGCTGAGGGAGTTTGAAGTAGATCAGGAGGTACTGATACTACTGCCTCTGGTGGGACACCCCTTGTCTGCCAAGTATTCTGGTCCGTATCGGGTTGTAAGGAAGGTTTCTGATCTCTACTATTTAGTAGCTACTCCTGATCGTAAGAAATGAAAGAGTATGTGAGGCGTCCCTCCGAGCCTCTCACTGTCCCGGTGTTGATCTGCAGCGATCATGGTGGAGAAGGAGGAAAGGACAGTCAAGCTGCGGGGGAGGATAATTGGGATTGTCATGTTTCCGCGGATCAGTGGGCGGGGAATTCTAGACAAGTGGCTCACGAGTTGATATTGCACCTGCCCGAGCAACAGCGTGTAGCTGTGCAGCACTTGTTTGATTCAAACCCAGCTGTTTTCATGGAGCATCCTGGCCTCACTACTCAAGCGGTGCACGATGTCGATGTTGGGGACCACCCGCCCTTTAAATCAGTGCCATACCGTGTTCCCCCTATTAAATTACCAGCACTTAGGGAAGAGCTGGATTATATGCTGAAACGTGGGCTGATTTCTGAGGGTGCAGTAAGGTGGACTTCCCCCATCACACTGCAGCCCAAACCAGATGGCAAGGTGCGGTTTTGTATAGATTTCCGCAGGTTGAATGGTTTAACCCCCACAAATGCCTACCCTCTCCCTCGCGTGGACGACAGTGTGGATAAGATAGGAAAGGCCAAGTTCCTCACTAAGATAGACCTTGTTAAGGGTTATTGGCAAGTGCCCTCGTCTGAGCAAGCGCGAGAGGTGTGTGGGTTTGTGGTGGACGGTGCCACATATCGTTGCCATGTTATGCCATACGGGCTGAAAAATGCCCCTGCAACGTTTCAGAAATTAATGAACGACATTGTAGCCGACATTCCCAACTGTACGGTGTACCTAGATGATGTCATAATATACGACGGTGATTTTAACAGTCACTGTGCTCACATCGGACAGCTTTTTAATAAACTGAATGAAGCAGGTTTGGTGGTAAACCTGGGTAAGTGCGATTTTGTCAAAGCCACAGTTTTGTACCTGGGGTTCGAGGTGGGGATGGGTCAGGTGTGCCCTCCACAGACAAAGATCAAAGCCATCGATCAGTTTCCCCAGCCTACGACTAAGAAACAAATCATGCGGTTTCTAGGTATGATAGGCTATTATCGTCGCTTCATCAAAGGCTATTCGACTGTACTTGCACCTTTAACTGACTTATTATCTAAGGACAAGAAGTTCCGGTGGTCTCCTGAGTGTGCAGTGGCGTTTTCCTTGGTGAAACACCTGTTATGTACCCACCCCATACTCAGGGCCCCGGACTTCAGCAGAGCTTTTCAGCTGGTGACTGATGCCAGTGGCGTAGGGGCTGGGGCTGTCTTGTTACAGACAGATGGTGAAGGTATCGAACATCCAGTGAGTTTTTACAGTAACAAATTCAATAGTGCACAAAGGAATTACTCTGTAATCGAAAAAGAACTCCTGGCGATAGTGCTGGCGCTCAGGCACTTCGATGTATATGTTCCTGCTTTCGGACCAGTCGTAGTGGTTTATACCGATCATCACCCTCTGAAATTCTTGAATCAGTTTCATAACCGGAATATGAGGCTGACCAGGTGGTCACTCATGCTTCAGGAGTATAATCTGGACATACGCCATATTGCCGGTTCTGATAATGTGATAGCGGATTGTCTATCAAAGGGTGGATGATGTTGGTTAGACTGCCACAGGATTGAGGGTTGAGTGTGGAGGAAAATAGGCTGTCACTGTAGTTCAGCCGAAAAAAACAAATTAAAAAAAGCAAAAACCTTATAAAAACTCTTTATTTTTATAACTTGTAGAATTTTGTATAAGATGTTGTAGCAGTATCTAAGTTGAATGTTTTCGCTTATTGTCGCTGAGTTAGTTGAACTTGCTCGGTGGAGCGCAACAGTCTTTATTTTTTTTATATATGGTGCCTTGTGTCGCAACAGTGTGTGGTACTATGAGAAGCTTTCTGTTAGATATGAAGAACTTAGTCAAGGGTCTTATATCTTGGGGGAGGTGTGACGCTTCTGCATAGTAGCCACGTGCGGGCATGCGCGCGCGTCGGCTGCCCAGCCGTTTAGAAACCGGCTGGTGGCAGCCGGCCGGCAGGCTTTTCCTTAGTATATATCCTACGACAACGTAACTAATGTCTGGGATATTCTTATGTTGTTTCACAGCTTGTAGCTGCCCTTATTCTTGACCAACGCATCTTGGTATATTTTATTCTCGATAGTTGATCGTTTCATTATAATATATAAGATGTAAGTCTAGTGAGGCCGGGAGGAGACGAGCGGGAGAGAGAGACCGGCTTGGGACGTTGCTTCGCTTGCCAGCTTGGGACGAGCCTGAAGCGTTGCCATATGCATTTGATTGCAACATTAGGCTTAGTTTTGACTCAGGCACGGGGTAGAGGATTTTGACCCGGCAACTGTGTTGAGTGTTGCCAAGCATGGGATGTATTCTGCATGCCTAGGGTGTGGTCCAGACAGATTCAAGACTCAGAGCTCACCTCACTGTCGTACCCTTCGGACCCCCTTGATATCTATCCCTCTCAACCCCACTTAGAAACTCTCTCTCTTACTTTGTATACCTTCTTTCCACTACTTCACCAATCTATTTAATTATCCCATCCCCTTGATAGACCTTATATCTATTATTGTATTAACGACGAGCTCTCAGATAACTAGATAGGATTTTGGGCCTTATGCAGAGACGTAATTGTTAATGAGACCTAGGAAGCTTTTTTGTTGTCTCATATTTGGTGGTTTCATGCTTGCTAGTGTGTTCTTGTGGCAGGTTAGCAGGGGCTAGACCGGAGGGGAGGCATTTTGCGATCCTTTAAGTAAAGTCTGCTGGTGCGAGTCCTGTGGACCCGCACGACTTTACTAGGATACCCGTGGGAGTCTGGGGGCATTTTCTTGTCTGTGTCCCTGTATGTCTAGTGTTGTGTTGTGTGAGGGTCCTTGCCTAGTCCACTCAGCACTGCGCTAGCACGTCTTGCTTTTGTTTTAGGGTCACCAGGAGAGAGTCAGATACTTGGGATCTGAGTCTCTCAAGAGAGCACCCTTTCAATTAGAGTAATTTGGCGCACAGACCTGGGAACGTCCCTAGGCTAGAGCAGGTGTCTCAGCCCGGGTATCCGAAGCCTATATCCTTCCGGCTAGACCTCTGCCACCTGGCAGATTAACAGCTAGGGGTTTATCATCTCTGTATGCTTGTTATTGTGCCACAGTTTACCGTTTTTGTGAGCATTGTGAGTCGGGGTGTGGCTTAGAGACTCTGTCCGAGCAGGCTTGCCTGACTAAGAGTGAGAAGCACACCTGTATGTGGTTTGTTGCGAGTTGCTGCCTTTATTTAATTATACCTATGCCATTATACACTGTAGGTCCTATCTCTAGTATTTATTCCTGCTCATGAGTTAAGAGTTCTCTAAATCCGTAACGTACTTTCTTTGCTAAGCATCAGATCCTACAGTAGCCGCATGCAGTTTAGAACCCCGCATCTTGTCTACCGGTACGATGTTTTGAGGACTGTTTGGTTTCACCTTCTTTCACGCAGGGGTGATTAGTTTTATTAATTAACGTAACGTTAAATGTACTTTCTTCTAGTTTGTTATTAAATTGTTTCTGCAATTTAATTCCGTTATCTATCTTTTCCTTGAAGCTTTAAGTCAACTTAATTGTGTGATCTTTTATATAGCCTGCTTGACTATCAGCAGTCTATAGTGCGTGCACCCTGTAACCGAATCATAGGATACCTCGTTGTCCAGGCAGGACTCTTGACGGTTTAGGGTGGTTTGTTGCCTGGGTTTATAGATAAGGGTTGGATCTAGCGTTTTCCGTTGTTGCTTGTTGCCGCATACCTAGTCCAATAGAAAGAGCCCAGTGTTTATATATCCCAGGACGTAACAATGGGGGTAAAAGTCTTAAAGCAGTTGGCTGAAAGAGGCCAAATGGATACAAGCCAGGGAAAGAGAAAAAAGGAGAGAAAGATAAAAACAGCTGGTGACCCCCCTTAATGTGAGGGATAATCGTCTTTATGGCGCACAGGGTACCCTGGGGACGCATTAGGTATACTGGATGTTCACTCACAGTTTGACTTGGAAACCAACTCTATTCTAATATGCTTAACCCCTTCTGTCCCGAGCCGTCTTTTCTATTGTATTCTGGCGATGATTAGACGGTTTTCTTTAGCTTATAAAGGATATGAAGCTCTTAAAAGGCTTCAAATGTATCTCGAGTCACCCTTTTAACTCCCACATATCCTTCCTTAGCTATATAATATATAAGCTACTAAATATTTTTCAAATAATAGAAAAAGTCATGCTCGGTAATGAATAGGTTAAGGATTATGTAGAATTGTATAGAATTATAGTTTCACCTTTGTTTTTCCAAGTACTTGTTTTGTTTGTTGAACTATTATCTTTGAACTTGTTCCTATACAAATGGTGTACGATACATATCAGGAGAATTATGACTAAAATGGTACAACAATATTAGTAGGGATAGATAGACCCAACAAGGAATTACTCCTAAACCTACATATAATAATACATATTCACCAACTCACCAATTAACATACAAATATACCTAACTAATGAAATCAATGAAACTAATGAATATAATATGTGGTACTCCAAGGACTCGTACCTATAATACTCACACCGAAATATATGTGGTACTCCAAGGACTCGTACCTATAATACTCACACCGAAATATATGTGGTACTCCAAGGACTCGTTCCTATAATACTCACACCGAAATATATGTGGTACTCCAAAGACTCGCACCTATAATACTCACACCGAAATATATGTGGTACTCCAAGGACTCGTTCCTATAATACTCGCACCGAAATATATGTGGTACTCCAAGGACTCGTACCTATAATACTCACACCGAAATATATGTGGTACTCCAAAGACTCGTACCTATAATACTCACACCGAAATATATGTGGTACTCCAAGGACTCGTACCTATAATACTCACACCGAAATATATGTGGTACTCCAAGGACTCTTACCTATAATACTCACACCATTACCTAACTGCTCTCTGGTAAACCGTCCAGCAGATAATCCACAACACCTGCGAGTATCGAGGGACAGTCAGCGGCCATCAGCGAAACACGACAGCGGCGACAGGTGACACGACCACAGTGGGAGGAGGCGGCTGTGTTGCCAATGTAGCTACTTTCCCGCTAGATGTAGAGGCATTAAGGGAACCCACCTCGCTTTTTTCTCTTACTCTCCCTCTCGCTTTCGCTTGTATCCATTCGGCCCCATTCAGCCTACTGTTTTTAGACGTTTACCCCCTTCCAGGTGTCAATATTTTCCTGGCGAGCGGTAGCGAGCCATTATATATATATATTTTTGGTTTGACAGCAAGCTATAATTGTAAATTTTTCAATAGAAAAATGTCTCCGGCGAAGCTGGATTTCTGCATTCAATGTTGGCTTGCTGTCGCTCGCCAGTAAGAATTCGACACCTGGATGGGTATGACCGTCTTAAAACAGTTTGCTGAATGGGGCCCAATGGATACAAGCCAGGGAAAGAGAGAAAGGAGAGAAAGATAAAACAAAGCAGGTGCCCCCCCCTTAATTCGATCTAGAGGCACATTTTTATATCTAGCACATAAATCCTAGCGATATTTAGAAGTACATTTGAGCCTCTTAATGTGATATTCTAGAGATTGTGGCATTATTCTAGCGATGTTTGGCGTCTATGCACTAGATCTAGAGGCATTCATTCGATCTAGAGGCACATTTTTACATCTAGCACATACATTCTAGCGATATATAGTCAATTTGAGCCTTTTAAGGGGAGGTATTTAGTTTGTTCCCTACTTTTTCATCAAGCTTAAAATTACACCCCCTAGACCCCCTTTCAAGATAAATTTGTACACTTTTCGGTAGAAAAAATTGCTCTTAAATTACAGGCTCGCTATCGCTCGCCAGGAAAAAATAGACACCTTTACGGCACGAAAGGTCTTAACCCTCTATTAGCGGCGTGCAACATAAGTCGAGTTAAATAAATTTGGACTATGTGGCGGCGCGCGACATAGGTCGTGTGGCAATTTCAGCACGTAATGTTGCTGAGAGAGAGAGAGAGACAAGTGGTGGCAGGAGAGTAGCGAGCGTATGACTGCTCCAGACCACCGCGGCGGGCCTACTGACACGAATCCCACCCTCCTCCACCCTCTCACACTCGCTACATACTGAAATGTATGGGAAAAGTACCGAATTACATGGTTTTTGCACTCGTGTTGCGCGGTTGTTGCACGAAAAGTAGCGGTCATACAAGGATCGTTGTGGTGTCACTGGAAAGCTCTGTTTATGCCCTTTCAGGGATAGATGCTTGTTTTACGCTCTGGGTCTTATTTAGGCATGAAAATGATCATGTAAACAGCCATATTTTGGCTAAAAACACCCCGCTGGGCGGTACATATAAATAGACCGCCTAGCCCGTCAATAAGGTGTTAAAATTGACATAAATGGGGCAAAATGTCTTAAAATATCCAAACTACTAGGGCGAAGGTCTTAAAATCTCAAAAGCAATGGGACTAAACATGAGGGAGCAAGGGGTCCAAAAAAAATCCCTCAAGTGGAAATCTCCCCTTAAGGGGGGATGGGCCTATTTTTTCCCTCATTTAATATATCGTTTTATAATGTCTTCTAGTTTCCTCCCTAGACCTCCATCAAACTTAAAAAAAAAAAAAAAAAAAAAAAAAACGTCCATTTGATCCCCCTTCTAGATAAATTTGTATATTTGTCGATAGATAAATGGAAGGCCGGTTCTTCCAAAATTAAAAGCTCACTATCGTTTGCCACGAAAAAATCGACACCTAAATAGCACGAAAGGTCTTAATATTGACAAAGAAATGAGCCGAAAGGTCTTAAAACCGACAAACTAATGGGGCATACATCTTAAAATCTGAAAACTAATGGGGCTAAACACGAGGGAGAAGGGGGACCAGAAAAACAACCCATCTCCCTTAATTATTATGTTCCTTCCAACAACCAACTATACTCCTAAAATCGATTAATGAAATTTACAAACACATGTGGCAGTCCGTGGATTCGAATCCAGGATGCTCACACCGAAAATCAACACCTTATGCATCGCACCACGAAGACAGTTAAAGAATGGTGGACACTGCCTACGATTTATTATGCAACTTCGAATCCTGCATATCAATCTAAGCATGTACACACATCCCAACTGCAACTCACGTAGGCTATGCATATGTGAATGGAAAGAGCAATTAATGGGGCAATGTGATATTCCAGAGATTGTGGTGGCATTATTGTATAGCGATGTTTGGCGTCTCTATGCCCTATCTAGCGGACTTGCCTTGGTAACACTGAACTGTCCTGAGGCGGCCGTGTAGTGAATGGGACACACTGACAGGCGAACATGACAACCCACTACCGTTATCATTAAGGAGCTCAGGCGGTATTGTGCAGCATAATTTACTGCTTCGGCTCAATGGTTTAAGGAGGGAGCTTAGTTTGCTCTCTAAACCTCCATCAAACTTTAAAAAACACCCACAACATTTTTGGGTAGAAAAATATCCTGGCCAAAGGCCGAATCCTCCTAGAATTACAGGTTCGATATCGCTCGCCAGAAATCGACACCTAAATGGCACGAAGGGAATGGGGTAAAAGGTTATCAAATCCCCAAACTAATGGAACCAACGTTTTAAAATCTCAAAACTAGTGGGGCTAAACATGAGGGAGAAGGGGGTCCAGAAAAACCAACTGCCTCCCCTTAACCTGTGTAGAGATGGATGCTAGAAGTTGTTTACAGGGCTTGTCTGCAGGGATTTCGTTCATAAATTAAGGGAGCCCACCTCGCTTTTTTTCTCTGTCTCTTCCTCTCTCTTTGGCTTGTATATATTCGGCCCCATTCAGCCTACTGTGTTAAGACGTTTACCCCCGTCCAGGTGTCAATATTTTCCTGGCGAGCGGTAGCGAGCCAGCATATATATATTTTTGTTTTGATAGCAAGCTAAATTTGTAAATTTTTCGATAGAAAAATTTCTCCGGCTAAGCCGGATATCTCCATACAATTTGTTTTGTTTTCCTATGTGATTGAGGGAGGCAAAAGGCAGAACTGCCTATAGCGAGTGCCTCCCCCATAGTTGATAGAGTGACAGGGTCAAAATCAAGGGACGTTCGAGCCAAAATGCCTGGACACACTGAGTTTGAAGCAATTTAAGTCATAGGAAGCGGGAAAGACTGATTCTGGGAGAGAGTTCCAGAGCTCAGCTGTTGAGTAGAAGAAAGACAGAGTAACGTTTCACTCTCATGCTGGCTCGCTATCGCTCGCCAGGAGGATATTGACACCTGGATGGGAATAAACGTCTTAAAACAGTTGGCTGAATGGGGCCAAATGGATACAAACCAAAGAGAGACGGAGAGAAAGAAAAAAAAGCGAGGTGGGCCCCCACAAGTAACACCCCGTTCTTAACATTAATCATCAATTACAAACCCCAATGCACCATAATATACTAAAGAAAGCATATGGTTCTCCCGGGATTCGAACTCTGAACACCACACCCAGAACATAAGCATCTAAATGACACCAAATGACACCACTTCTTATCATTTTTTGCTAGCATGAAACTAATTTACAGAAGGGAAAGTCCTGGGAGTCAGAGGGTTATATAATTGAGTGCTTACCTATTAGATTACGAGAATTCCTTTACTATCTAACTAAAAACGTATGTAACGTTAGCCATAATATAAGCCCATATGTGTTTTCACCAACCCACCAATTAATTTACAAATATACCTAACTAATAAAACCAATGAAAGTAATGAATACATGTGGTAATCCAAGGACTCAAACCTAGGATACTCACACCGAAATTCCGCACACTAAGCATTACGCTATCAAGACAGTATACGACGTTCAGGCAGGTTAACCACGGGATATGATCTGCGTGGTATTGAATGGGACACACTGACAGGCGACATGCAAGCTTCACCACCACTATTATTAATACTCTGTTTATTGACAATAGGATTCAGAGAAATTGGACCTTTGATTATTGTTATCAAGTGTGTCTACGTTTGATCAAAAGTAATATTTTCTTAAACTTCTTAGCATTATAACGCAATTTTTAGATACTATAGTATGGCTAACAGTAGATTATGTAAATCAGCATGGGAAGGAATTGTGTGCATCAGAGTGCTGGAGGGACCTTGGTGACTCTGGTCTCTGGGTCTTCTCCTGGATGACCTTAGATGTGTGTGAATTTGTGTTTTGTTTTTGTGTGTTCATATTTTTCTGTTGTGTTTTGTGTTGTCCCTAGTCTTGCTATGTGCAAAGTGCATATATATAATATTATGGTTGTATTAATTTTAAGACTTGATAACTTTGAAATAGGAGCAAACAATAGTCGAATCTGTTGCGTCTTTGTAGTGAAAAATGTGTCGTTAATTGCGATTAGATTATGTATTTAACTATTGTGATAATTATCTTGGTAATGGTGGGGGTGGTAGTTAATCCAAGTAGTGCAAGCTGACTGCTTTCTTCCTATGTTTTACGACTCACAATAGACGATATAAATGAACGAAAGAATCACTTATAACATCAACATGGTTAAGTATTGAAATACTTTACACCGTTTTACGTCCTAGATATGATTCATAGGTTAAACAAGAGCAAGAATATAATCATTATGTAAAGAGTGTTGTTTATATAGGTAAAGTGCTTGTTCATCCTACAGTAAGCAACACAGAGAGAAAATCGCCACTATAATTACCGCAAAATATGTACCGTATTTTAGTTGCTCCTCTTAATATATAAATATGCTTAATAATTAGGATTATTTCATTGGTAATATAGTAAATACTATATATTTTCCCTGTTACCATTAATCACGAAAGCCATTGAATACATCGTATACCAATCTTTACATACTTAAATACTATTCCAGATTCACAAGTTCCTGCTACTTCACTTCCCTCTTTTCATTGTGAGCATTTAATTCCAGCTTGTGTTAATGTGATTACGTTAAAGGGGGTGACTTGCTTTTGTTCTCTTCTCTTTTCTCTTTCTCTGGCTTGTATCCATTTGGCCCCATTCAGTCTACTGTTTTAAGACGTTATTCCCATCCAGGCGTCTATTTTTTCCTGGCGAGCGGTAGTGAGCCAGCATATTTTTTAAACAGTTTTTGACAGGCTAAATTTGTACTTTTTTCGATAGAAAAATGTCTCCGGCGAAGACGGATTTTTCCATACAATGCCGGCTATCGCTAGCCAGCAAGAAATCGACACCTAGATGGGGAAAACGTCTTAAATCAGTAGGCTGAATGGGGCCGAATGGATAAAAGCCAGAGAAAGAGGGAAAAGAAGATAACAAAAGCAGGTCACCCCCCTTAATGCTTCTGATATATACAGTATAGAGTGGACATATGCTTATGTTCATCCCTTCAAGTGCATTATCGTCTTACTGTATGTGTTTCCATTTGTGGTACAATGAATTTCAGTGATATTCATGAGAGTTGTTATTATTATATCCGATAAATTGACATGCTGAATGATATCAATAAAGGTTTTGTATCAAGTGTTGTTTTATAGTATGATATATTGCCTTTCTACTTGTAAACATATACAGTATTATACAGTATATATATTTGTTTAAAGCTGGAAGAAAATTATTATATTCCAATCTAGATTGTTGAGTTATCACATAGTCTATATAACCAGCTATAGTCTAAATTTCAAACCATGCAATAATATGATTCAGACTAAATAGTTCTTTATTTTCTGTTATCATATATAAAACAGTTTATAAAGGAAACTTTTTGTGCCACTTGAAACAAAAATAAGACGAAAAAGAAGGACAGGAAATCAAGTAGAGTTCCAAATACCTTGCCTTCAGAACTTGTGCTTATTCAAAATAATTCTGATTATTTATACTTTTCAAAGCAAAAAATGTACCTGGTTCAAGCATTGTCTTGTTTGCAACTATTATAACGAAAGAAGCGAGAACCGAAACATTTTCAAACAAGTGTTCCTCCCTAAATGGTGGTCATGCCCTTGTTCAGTAAATTCCAATCAAAGGTAAAGGTCCATGTAATCAATTTAATTAAATTTAGTCAAACTGCCAAAGGTACAGTACCTTAGAACATCATAAATACATATAAGGTAACTTAATTACAGATGAATAAGCACCGCTAGAGTTATTCATTGTCTGTCACCTATTCATGTAACTTAAAGGGAGGCAGACCGTTTTTCTGGACTCCCTTCTTCCTCATGATTAGCCCCACTAGGTTTGAGATTATGAGACGTTCGGCCTATTAGTTTGGCGATTTTAACACCTTTCGCCCCATTTTGTTGTAAATTGTAAGACCTCTTGTGCCATTTAGGTGTCGATTATCTCCTGGCGAGCGATAGCGAGCCTGCAATTTTAAGAGGAACCGGCCTTTGGCCGGGAAATTTTTCGGTAGAAAAATTTACAAATTTATCATGAAGGGGGGTCTAGGGGGTCTTTTTCTAAGCTTGATGAAGGTTTAGGGAGGAAACTAAAAAAAAAATATGAATAAATTAATTAATAGATCAACCAAACGGCCAGCCTCCCTTTAATCCGGCTATCTATTTATCGCAAGCAGGTATCACACTAGCACATTCTCCCTCAGCTTCTATCGGTAAATAGGATCTGGCAGCTTGCATGTTTTTTTTATTTAGAATTATTGTTCATATAATTATGTATTCATCTTCAATTTAGATTTCGATACTATTGCAAAATTCCCTAGGTATATCGGTGTTAAAAAGTGTGGGTCACCTAAAGTTGACAATAATGACTTTCGTATATTTCGTGTGAGCCATCATATGTGAATGTTCGTATAAACAACTCAGTTTCAACAACTACAAAGCAAAGTTTTAAGGGGGGGTCACCTGTTTTTTTTTTCTTTCCCTCCTTTTCTCTCTTTCTCTGGCTTGTATCCATTCGGCCCCATTCAGCCAACTGTGTTAAGACGTTTACCCCCATCCAGGTGTCAATATTTTCCTGGTGAGCAATAGCGAGCCAGCATTGTATGGATAAATCCGGTTCGCCGGAGAATTTTGTTATCAAAAAATGTACAAATTTAGGTTGCTGTCAAAACAAAAATACATATATGCTGGCTCGCTACCGCTCGCCAGGAAAATATTGACACCTGGATGGAGGTAAACGTCTTAAAACAATAGGCTGAATGAGACCAATATATACAAACCAAAGAGAGAGGGAGAGAAAGAGAAAAAAAAAGCGAGGTGGGCTCCCTTAAGATTTCTGAGAGTAGAGTAAGATAACATCAGAGTAAACATAAAAAACACACAATTATACGTATATAGTTTAGCAATGAATATGTAATGCAAACAAGATGAGTACTTTATATATTACCAGCTTCAAAGTAAAACAGTAAAGATATAACTTAACGTAAACCAGAATCAAAACAAATTCGAACATGTCAGCAGAATAGTAAATACGCCAAAATATTCATAGCAAATCAACCAACTTTAGAGAGAACACGACCGAACAGCTAACAAACAGCCAGCACCTCTCACGTAAAAATATTCCCAGTATCGAATTATGCCTCGTAAATCATAACAAGTTTACCGGCTAGCCCCCGCTCTACCGAAGCCATTACATGCGTTACTGGGCGCCATCGACATTCAGACTGTCACTGGCCGCGCTCCCCGATCCCTCAAAAAACATATGAGCAATTATAGTGCGAGTCGTGAGGTCGAATTTATGGGGTGTTTCGCCACGTCGTATACAGGGGTGTGTAGATAAATTGTACACAGTTTTTCCGCTTTTGGGGGGGATGGGGTGGAGGTGGGGGATTACGGGTGTTAGTATATGTATAACATTAGTTTGAATTTGCTGTGGGGGCATTACATAAACAAATATATTTTACATTATAAATGCGGGCGGGTGCCCAACCCCGAAAGGGGTTGAAATAGGGGAGCTATCCCCCTGCCTAAAGCGGCTTTCTAGGGCCTTTCCTAGCTGATGCCGAGAGGATTGGGTTCTAGTCATGTGGTGATGGGCTGGTCTATCAGAGTGAGAACTGAGCGATCTCTGCCATACCCACAGCTTACTCTGACTGTTCCTTTTACTTATATATTTTCTAGATCTCAAGTGACTGCGTCTCTTCTGTGGATTGACCTCCCAATTTACCAAGATTGGAAGCCAAAGCGTCACATTTTTCCTTTGCCCCTCAACTTTCTCTTCATAATTGCTGAGGGGCACAGGGCCCTGGGTGGGGCTTTGGTTTCCCGGGCGTTTCCGCACCCTCCTCAGCTCCCCGCCATGGAGTGGCTTCGGTCACCCAGGCTTTATTGTGGTAAGCAGGGAGGGTTCTGTGGGGGCACTCGGTTATGGCCTTGGCTTTGCTCGGAGCCTTGGGGCTGTTCGGCCAGGCAGCTTGGGGAACAACAACAACATTATAAATGCTCACAGTTTTGGACCATTAAAGCAATTTACGTTGGACATGCACATTGAGGTATTTTTTTCTCTTCGTAAATATAGATCTTATACCGGGTATTGATTAGTTTATCTACGTTACACAGGTTATAAGAGGAGGGCCCCAAACCTGGGTTCCACAGTCAAGGCGCAGCAACAACGGGGCACGGAGCAATGGATCAACCTACCTAGTGAACCTACTTAGTGCAACCACCAACCACCAACATGGGCTTAAGCGGCATTGTTCCCACTCCACAGAATGCAGAGTTGTTTCTAATCTACTCCCAGGCCATCACACTGAAGTTTAATGCGGACATGATACTGCGTCGAAAACATCTCTGGAGATTGGGATCGCTTCTTCTTCATAGGTGTGGCTGCTGTTGACTTCCTCTTCAGTAATTTTGGCATCTTGGACCTGGGGCTTGAGACATGTTGAGAATGGGCGGGATGTGGAGCGGGATCTGGAGCGTGTTGGTGGACGGGCGGCAGCAGTGTGAGGAAGACGTGCTGGTCTCTGGCCTTTTTATGGCTGTACGTTGCAACTTCGCGTTCCAGTGTTGTAGCATCTGGCGCGTCTCAGGCTCCTGCGCATTGGTTTCTTCACTCGTGTAGGTAGTTTTGCCATGTACGTTCTGTGTACATTATATGTACTGTGTGTGTAGGTCCAAATTTCTTGAAACACTGTCAAATGTCGTCAGTGCGTGACAAAATATTGGTGGGATATCAAGATATTGTCTGTGTGGTTACGTTGCGTTCAGTCTGGCTACGTGACGCTACGGGATGACTTCTGGCTGTTGTCTTTCACACCTCGTAACGTCTTTTCTTGTTGGGATGTCGCACGACTTGCAACAACATGCAGCAACGCCACCTAGATGCCACTCAGTACTGAAAGAACTCTTACTGTAATCACATCGACATGCAACAACAAAAAGTCAGGTCACAACTTAGCGCAACATTTTAAGGACTACACTCAAATTACGCGGACCTCGCACACATTGCCCAAGACTGCCAGACATGGAGAGAGACGTCGCGTTTTTCTACAAGACTTCAGCACGAGACAAAATGCGTGCCAAGTCGTGAATGTGTGAGGTGGCCATAAGGGAGCCACCAGTGTCCAGATCTATCTATCTATATGCTCAGGCCCAATCCCCATTTTGGGGGTAGCCGACTCAAGACAGAGCAAGAACAGGGAAAACACAAAAACAACATAAAACAAAAAATAAACACAGATAAAAAACACAAACTCACACACATCCAGGTCACCCAGGAGAAGACCCAGAGACCAGGGTTACCAAGGTCGCTCCAGAACTCCCCCGGCCCCTGACCACCCGGAGAGGTTCCGATCTCGGCAGGCAGACATGCAGCGGAGCCAAAGCCACAAGCCCTCCCACCACACTTCCAGGCTCACCCTTCATATTAATCGTCCCCCCGGGCCAGGCGCCTGATGGACTATTATCTAGTCGAACTTGCGCCCGACCCCTTACTCCAAATGACCACGTGTTCACTCAACTATTCACAAGCATTCTCCATTCACTCCTGTCCACCACCACTTCCCCTGCCTGATCTAGTCATTCCTCTATCATCCAAAGCCTTTCTTACACAGTCTCTCCATCTCAATGGGGGTCTTCCTGCCCTTCTATCTCCCCTTGTACCTGACTCACATATTCTCTTTGTAAGCCTTTCATCTCCCATTCGTTCAACATGACCATACCAGCTCAGCACCCTTCTGTCCACTCTGGCTGACAAATGTTCCTGCTGCCCCACTCTCCTACGTATCTCTTCATTCCTCAATCTGTCTCTACGAGTAACTCCACACATACTCTCAAGCAGCTCATCTCCATCACATCCAGCCCTCTTTTCTCCTTTTTCTTCAGAGCCCATGTCTCAGCCCCATACATCACTGTTGGCACAACAATTCCTTGATACAGTGCACTTTTTACTTTCACTCCGAGATTTCTCGTCTTCCACATACTTCCCATTGCTCCGAAAACCTTCCTTCCTTCACACACTCTCTGTTTTACCTCCACTTCCATACCTCCACTCCTGCTTATCGTTCCTCCTAGATATTTAAAACTCTACTTGTTCCAATATTTCTCCATCCAGCCTCACATCTAGATTCACCCTATGCTCTCCCCTATTACACACCATTACTTTACTTTTATTGACGTTCACCTTCAGTTTCCTCCTTCCACAAACCACACCAAACTCTTTGACTACCCGCTGCAGTTTCTCATCAGAATCCACCACCAATGCTGTGTCATCAGCGAACAGCAACTGATTCAACTCCCAATCTCTACCATTCTTTCCTACTAAACCCAATCCTCTTCCCATAGTTCTCCTTTTCACCTCCCTCACCACACCATCCATGAACATATTAAACAGCCATGGTGACATTACACAACCCTGTCGCAAACCTACCTTTACCTCAAACCATTCACTCAACTCACCATTTCCTACTCTCACACATGCTCTGCTCCCTTCATAAAAACTCTTAACTGCTTCTAACAAATTTCCTCCTATTTCATAAATCCTTAACACCTTCCACATTGCTTCACGGTCCACACGATCATACGCTTTTTCCACGTCCATAGAAGCCCAAAATATCTCCTTATGCTTCTCTAAATACTTCTCGCATAACTGTCTTACTGCAAACATCTGATCCACGCACCGTCTTCCCCTCCTAAAACCGCACTGTTCTTCTCCTATTGCAACTTCCGTACACTTTATTATCCTCTCTATCAACACCCTGCCATACAGCTTTCCAACCACTGACAATAAACTAATACCTCTATAACTTTAACACTCCTGCCGATCTCCCTTCCCCTTGTACAACGGCACAATACATGCACTCTTCCAGTCTATTGGTACCATTGACACAACAAAGCACACATTGAAAAGTCTCACCAACCAATCTATTATCACATCTCCACCCTTCTTTATACACTCCACAGCAATACCATCCAAACCTTCTGCTTTTCCCGCTCTCATTTGTTTCACTGCTTCTTTCACCTCATTTTCCTCAATCCTTTCATTCATTCCCTGCCACCTGGGTGGCCTGGGTAACCTATCTCCATCCACCTCTGCTTCAATCACTGCTTCTCTTCCATCTCTTGTATTTAACAAAGATTCAAAATACTCGGCATATCTTTTCCTCACTTCAACTGGTTCCACTAGTAATTCTCCATTTTCATCTTTCACTGACTCTTCCCTCTTTTGTCCTCCTTTCCTTACTTTATTTACCTCCTTCCAGAACATCTTCTTTCGTTCTTCAAAATTCTCATTCAGCCTTCGGCCCCACCTTTCGTTACCAGTGTCCAGATACTCCCACGATTTCATCTAATACCGAGTATGTCCATGCAGTATCGGAGAGTATATTGCTTCAGTATGGAGGGTATATCACAAATTATTAGAACTTGTGATTATTCTATTAGGCTGGGATGTAATCAAGGTTGAATATGTGCCAACTAAATTCGATGAGTCAGCAGCTACCAGTGACGGAAACTTAACGTTACAAGTCGACTAAGTCACCCTGGTTCTTGAATCATTAACTATCTAACAAAATTAGGTGAACGCAATCCTGGTGCTAAAACTTGGTCCAGGGGGAGATTTCATATAGTTTTATATATTTATTTGTTTCCAAATCTCAATAAAGGTACATTAATGAATTGATTATACAAACAATAAAACAAATCGACATTTGAATGAAAGGATAAACAGAGCCGGAACATACAACATATAATAACAAGACTGGGAATAACTAAATTTGATTCTTCATGTACTATTTACATGGAGGAAATAGCGGATCTTTAATCAGCATTCCTTCCTAACTTAAAATAATCGTGTTGATACAGTAATATAATAATGAAGTTAGTAGACTCATTGAACGGATACAGATAAAAGAACAAATTATGCATAAATAAAACTGGCATTATTAACATAAATGAAAAAAAGAAAATTAACATCATTAATTAAACTCGTTTCCTAGTGTACTGCTCCTGGGTCCATGGTGGAAATTTCGGACCTTGCCTGGGGTAAGACGATAAATTGAACTCGGGGTTACGAGAGGCCATAACAAGCGAGCGGAAGAGAAAGAGAGAAAGGCTGGGATGGTCTTACTTGGAAAAATCCTTTGGCGGTAGCTAAGTACATTACGGATGGTCACCTGCTGTTTTTCTTTCTCTCCTTTTCTCTCTGTCTTTGACTTGTATCCATTCGGCACCATTCAGCCAACTGTTTTAAGACGTTTATCCCCATCCAGGTGTCGATTTCATTCTGCGCGCGATAGCAAGCCAGCATTGGTATAGAGAAATCAGGCTTCGCCGGAGAATTTTTTTATCGATAAATTTACAGATTTAGCTTGCTGTCAAAATATATATATATGCTGGCTCGCTATCGCTCGCCAGAAAAATATTGACATCTGGATGGGGGTAAACGACTTAAAACAGTAGACTAAATGGGGCCGAATGGATACAAGCCAGAGAAAGAGAGAACAGGAGGAAAAAAAAGCCGGTGACCCCCCTTAAAGTAAGCTGTTGGGGGTGATTTGTGAAATATATTTTAAATATGGTATGCTTTTTTCAGTTAGAGCCAGAAATACCAGCCCCTGTGATAACACAAATACCGCTAACACAAATAAGTGATAATTGTGTGAAGGAGAAAGCGTTACGTGGTAGGAATGGGATTAAGGGGAGACGAACCGTTATTCTGGCCCCCCCCCCTTCTTCCTCGTATTTAGCCCCATTTATTTTTAGATTTGTTGACGTTCGGTCCATTAGTTTGGCGATTTTAATGCCTCTCACCCCATTTCATTGTCAACTTTAAGGCCTTTCGTGCCATTTAGGTGTCGATTATTTCCTAGCGAGCGATAGCGAGCCTGACATTTTAAGAGGAAGCGGCCTTCGGCCGGGACATTTTTCTACTGAACAATGTAAACATTTATCTTGAAGGGGGGTCTAGGCCCTAGGGGGTGCTTCTAAGCTTGATGGAGGTTTACCAAGGAAACTAAGAAATATAGGAATAAATTAATTAATAGACCAAACAAAAAAAAAGAGTCTCCCATTACCGCTGCGTTCATCCACGTATATTGTTTAGTTCAGAGCCTGCTGGGTACAAAGTGTTCTTACCTTTATGGGGACGGGTCACCTGCTATTTATATCTTTCTCTCCTTTTCTAGATCTTTCTTTGGTCTGTATCCATTCGGCCCCATTCAGCCAACTGTTTTAAGAAGTTTACCCCAATTCAGCTGTCGATTTGTTCCTGGCGAGCAATAGCGAGCCAGCATTGTATGGCGAATTCCGGCTTTGCCGGAGAAATTTTTCTATCGAAAAATGTACAAATTTAGCTTACTGTCAACTCAAAGATATATAAATGCTGGCTCGCTACCGCTCGCCAGGATTTTTTTTACACCTGGATGGGGGTAAAAGTCTTAAAACAGTAGGCTGAATGTGGCCAAATGGATACAAGCCAAAGAGAGAGGGAGAGCAAGAGACAAAAAAAGCGAGGTGGGCCCCCTTAAGACTCGGTACCTAAAATACCATCTGCGTTAGTAGAGAGCAGATAGTACTATAGTATATTCGCTGTAAGGAGGCGAGAGATTTTTTTGTTTTGCATTTAATTATTTATTTATTTATTTATTTATCAATTCTGCGAAGCAGAATGGTAGCGATCCCCCGTATACCGTGCATGACCAGCCAGCTTGTCTGTCTTTCTGGCGTTCTGTCCGTCTGTCTGTCCGTCCAATATCTCCTCCCAGGGTTATTTATAGATGCTTATGAAATGACTACACATGAGTTCAGACGGTCCGTGCGGATGTCAGTCGAAAGAGGAAATTGATCATACTCGAAGGTTAAGGTCAATCATTAAGGTCAAAGATAAAGGTAAATTTTTCAACTTTTTTAGCTACTCATTTAATTTTGACCATATTCACAATGCTAGATGCTATGTATAACATATATACACTAACCAACTTTGAAATGAATATTCCTAAGATTAAGGTCAAAGGTCAAGGTCCAAGGTAAAAAAACAGATATATTAGTATTACTTCTAAACTAATAAATAGATTTTCGCCAAACGTTGAGGCTATATCTAAATCAGCAATACAAAGGTCAACATATACAAATCTAAAGTCTTACTAAAAGGTCAAGGTCATAGATGAAGGTCAAATGTTAAGGTCAATATAGTAACTTTCTTATGGTTTATTCAAATTTCACCAATTTCGCTGAAGATGTTGACCCTGGTATAAGAATGATAACTGTAAATTACCAGACACATTCCACGAAGGTCAAGATAAAGGTCAAATGTCATTTTCATTTATACTCATTATTTCTCCTAAAGTAATCAAATAATATTTCATACAAATGTACATACACTATTGATATGTCAATGAAATGATCATGCAATAAATACAAAAATACCCTTTGTGACGCATGTCGAGTATGAGCATGCTGTACAGAACGCCCAGTCATGCCCCACTCTCGCTAGGATCGTCAGGGCAGGAACTTTGGCTGTAGTCTGTGTAGAGTTTCCTAACTTAGTTTATGTGAGCCGTTGTACTATAAGTATTATAAATATGTATTTTGTTTTCATCTGAGTCAACGAGTTCTATTTTATATCATTAGTTATAAGTATTGTGTGTGGGACTTATTTGTAATGATGAGAGGAGAGAGAGAGATTACGTAACGGGGGACAGTGAGTGCGCCACGCGGCAGGTAGGCCTAACTCCCTCCTCCCTCCTCCCTCCTCAGCGCGTGGGAAATCCTTTGTCGATCCCAGATTGAGAGAGAATGTTACGTAATGATTGTCAGTGGGCGGTCCTTAGTAGTTTGCGATATGCTCACTAGAGGGCCGAGTATAAAAAGGGAAGTCTCGCCACATATTCTTCAGAACTCATTAGGCAGAGCGACTTCTCATATCCCTTGCAACTATACATATTCTTCCGACTGATGTGAACTTTCTCTACTCTCTGTACCGCCTACCTTCTTCTTTTCCCGACCCTTTTTAACCTCAATGATCCCTTTGGTGCAGAGCTAGTCAGCCAAAGTATTATCGCTTGAGTTCTCACGAGATATATGCCTATTAGATAGCCTATTTTGGAAGGGATAACTAGAATAGGATTGATTAATGTTTGTTGCACTCGTATATGCATTTCCCTGTGTATGATTATTCATGTTCCTGTTTTCTGCTGATCTAAGTAATGCTAGACTGGGATAAGGCTACTGGAGTTGTGATTCCCTATGTGTATTAGGTTTTGTTGAACCTGTACAATCGCAACGGAGACTTGGGAAGCCTAGGTGGTCTTTCTGACTGTGTACCTTGTGAGTTTAGCGCTGTGTTGCGAGTGAGGGCTTTTGCCTCTGCCACCCAACACTGTGCTAACTCGTTTGCTTGACTTTGAGAGGATCGCCAGGAGAGAACCAGATACTAGTGATCTGGATCTCTCAAGAGAGCATCCCGTCAATTAACGTAATTTGGCCGCACAGCCTTAAGGACCTCGCTAGGCTACGAGCCGCTTGCTCAACCATTGTTTCCTAGCCTACTACATCCCAGCTAGACTTTGCTCGGTCAGCAGATACAGCATAGTATTGAAGCTTTCCTTATGTATGTTATGGTTTATGCACTATTGATTTCATGTGTGGCACGCTTAGCTACTTTAGAGATTAGTGGCCCACGAGCACAATCCTAGTAGGCTATTGCCGGTGCTTTGTCGGAGTACTTCTTTTTAATGTTTGCCATTTACTATTGTCTATTCTTATAATTCTTCTTATGTCAATTTAAAGCCTTTAATGTTAGTTATTTGCCAGTGTGTTGCTTATTGAATTGCTGTTCAAAATCCGATACTTACTTCTTACGAGTATCCGAGAAGCATCTAACTTTATCAGAAGATTCCTTGCTCGATGCTCGAGGACTATTGTTTAACGTAACGTAATAGTGCCGATCCGAAGTAGAGGGTGGAGGACTTCTTAAGTTCTTAGTCAAGGGTGGATTACTTCGGCTTCGGCCAACACTATTCTTTGGTGTTGTTGAATTTACTTCTTTGTTTGATTGTTGACCAGACTAGATAACTCCCGTCTCTTTATTAGTCTGTTGTGAAACGCTAGTACCGAGTTCTTGTATACCCCGTTATAGCAGATAGAACTCTGGAGGGTATTGGTGTTTTTTGTTCGGCTGGCAGTACTCTGGGGTTGGGATCGTGTGTTTCCGTTGTGGCAGCGAGCCATACTCGAGTCCTGTTTGAGAGCTCTAGTGTACCCGAGTGCCCGGTCGTAACAAATGGCGACCTTGCTTAGGATTTTGTGAACAGTATAAAAATTTTGCAGAGTTGTACAACATTTGTTTGTTTGTATTTTAGCGTACATATTGAAGAATATTTTTTTTGTATGGCAATTAGTAGAGCATTTAAGAGACTCCAGTTAATTTAGTAATTAGTGCTTGCATAAGGAAGTTTAACACTTTTGTCTCGAGAATTTTTTTGTGAACTTCAGTATGTCGTGCCCTAGCACTGACGAGGAGCGAGAAATGCCATTTGAAGAGGTGCCGTTAGTAACCAGTGAGGAGGATGCTAGAGTTTTTGTGAGTAAACGGTAGCACGTGACGGAGGAGAGGCTGACTGGGGTGGATGTTTATGGCTTGCACCTGATAGCCAAGGTTTTGGGCATTGCCAATGTAGTAGGGATGTCCAAGGGGGAGCTGATCTCCTGGGTGTTGCGTGGGCGACATGGGGTTTCGGAGGAGAGGGCGTTTGGGGGGGTTCCTCCCCAGATCCCCTCTCACTCTACTCCCACAGTGCCGTCCACTCAGTTACCGGAGGTTAGCACTCTCCCACAGAGGGATGAGAATTGGCAGATTGGAGTGCCCTCGGGTGGTGCACATGGTGGTTCCCCGGTTTTTGCCCCCCCTCCTTCAGTAGTGGCAGCTCCCTCTTCCTGCCTGTCTCCAGATATGGTATTTAGACTTGAGCTTGCTAAGATTGAGGCTGAGGCTAGGAAGCAGGAGAAGGAGATTGAGGTTGAGACTAGGAAGCAGGAGAATGAGACTAGGAGGCATGAGATTGAGGCTGAGACTAGGAGGCATGAGGCTGAGACTAGGAGGCATGAGGCTGAGCTTAGGTACGACTCAGAGAAATATTGTGCTCAAATAGATTTAGATAAGACTCGTGCAGAGTCGACAGGGACTCGGATGGGCCGTGAGGGCCAAGTAAGAGAACAGTCCTTGTCCCACTTAGTCAAATTGGTGCCGGCATTTAGTGAAACTGAAGTCACAGAATTTTTTAATCGTTTTGAGAAGAAGTGTAGGGAGCATAATTGGCCTGAAGAGAAGTGGGCAGCTCTAGTCTCCTCAAGACTTACGGGTAAGGGTCTGAAGGCTTATGATGCACTGCCTTTAGAGTCTTGCATTGACTACCCAGAATTGAAGAGAGCTGTCCTACGGGCATACGAGTTGCAACCAGAAACATATCGATTGAAGTTTCGGGGTGTTACAAAGACTAGGGAGGCGACCTTTCTTGAACATGCCCGGGACTTAAAAGATGCACTTACAAACTGGACACGTTCTGAGAAAGCTGAGACGGCCGAACAGTTGACTGAGCTGTTTCTGCTCAGCAGTTTTATAAGTGTACTGGTGCAGAAATGACTAACTATTAAAGAAAAGAACCCAAAAACTCTACAGGAGGCAGCTGAGATGGCTGACCTCCGGCTATCACTAATTCGTGGGTGCGGGTCTGCCCAGTGTAGTGAGGCAGGTAACAGGGGGCGTGACGCCCCACCCCCCCGAGTTGGTAATATATCTTATGCAAACAAGTACAAGAGTTATGATACCAAGACTGACCACAAGACTAGCACCGTCCCATTTAAGAAGGGGCCGGGCCCTTCCCAGTACCAAGGGAAGCCCAAAGGGGAGTTGGAGTGTTATCATTGTCATGAAAAGGGGCACTTTGCAAGAGTCTGTCCTAGCAAACCACCTACAGCAGCTGTGTCTTTGGCCTGCAACATTGGTGTGTCTCCGAAGTCTTCTGAGTTTGCCCGGGGCAGTTCGTCAGAGGCTGAGGCACAGCCAATGCAGAAGCACCTGGGAGGCTCGAACCCTGCTCAGGATGTTTTTTGCGACCATAGAGGACGGGGTTGCGTGATGTGGGCGGGGCGCAAGCATGGAGTAGAGGTCTTGCGTGATACAGGTGCTTCCCAGACTCTGATGAATAACTTGACTGGCTACCCTATAAATGCGGCTCGGGTGGTAGTGGTGCAGGGTATTAATGCAACTCGGTCATACCCGCTGGTGCGGTTGGAGTTGGAGGTGGATGGTGTGGCACGTGAATTGGATGTCGGGATTGTGGAGAAACTGCCAGTGGAGGGCGTCGACCTTCTTCTCGGCAACGACTTTGCAATGCCCGCTTCTGAGGTTCTACCCTTAGTCGTTGCCGAGAGGCCGGCCGACGTGAGTGGGGGAGAACAAGAGTGGGTCGAGCGGTGCCAGACACAACCCATGGCGTGTGTTGTCACCCGAGCTCGGGCAGATAAAGTGTCACAGCCTAGTCCTCCGTCTTCAGACCAGCAGAGGAACGATCAACAGGAGGAGGCTAAAGCTGGAGTTGGTTTTAAGAGTTTTGACTCGGCGGCTCTCCTGGGTGATTCAGTATTGGCACCTATGTTAGAGTCTGGAGAGGCCCCAGGACCTGTCACAGCTAGTGAGGAGGTAGGGCCGGAAGAGACTCAGAGGCAGCAACGTTACACACAGAGAGAAAAAAGGGTTGCTCAGTTTGATATTGGGGGAGGACTTGGGTTGCTTCGGAAGCATCTAGACAGGTTGGTTCCCTCAGATATTTGTAAACTGCAGTTGGAGGATCCGGAAGTTCAGAAGTGTGGTAATGGTGCTGTCGAGATCAAACACGAGGATGGGGAAGCATGTCATGTAAACCTGTTGGAGGAGTTTGTGAGGCAACCACCTGAGCAGCCTACTGTCCCTGCGTTGGTCTGCCGCGGCCAAGGTGGAGAAGGAGAGGGGGGCAGTAGGGCACAGGTGGAGGAGAGTAGGGATTGTCATGTCTCGGCGGAGCAGTGGGCGGGGGACACGAGTCTGGTGGCTGTGGAAGCGCTAGAGCACCTGCCTGAGCAGCAGTGTGCAGCACTCCAGCACCAGCTCGGTTCATACCCCACTGGTCGTGCCGAGCCCCTGAGTCTCACAACTCGGGCGGTGCAAGATGTTCCGCGGGCAGGTCACGTGAATGTTGAAAGACCGTTAGCCTCGTTGTTTCGGTGGTTCAAGGTGGGCGACGAGGCTTTGGCATGGTTGCCAGGTCAGGGTCGACCCATGGCTGCCAAGGGTGGTGGTCAAAAGGAGGACATTGAGCAGATTAGTGAGGTTGGCTGTGGAGTGGATGTGCCCGGTCGTCACATAGCCTCCCAATGCTGCTCTAGTCTAATGCAACAGCCCTACCATAGACCGACTGTATCTGGCCATGTCTCTAAAAGCGGTGATGCTGAGCAGGCAGATGTCGTCACAAGGAATGCGGGGGTGCGCATGTATGGTATCGGCGGGGAAGCCTTAGCAATAATGAACTATGGGAGTGACTGCACAGGTGGTACTGATTGTCCCTCTCATGACCTGGCTGTTCTAGGGACGAAGGTGGAGAAGGAGGGAGACTACAGGTTAGAAGCTGCGGTCTCGGCTGGGTTGTGGGAGGGCACTAGGCATGTTGTTCGTGGAGACAGTGCAAGGCAGTTGTTTACTAAGCTATGGCAGTACTTTCGCATGTTTGTTGCTTCTCCAGGCCTGATGTACGGGGTAGAATCCGACATGCAGGCTGGAGATCGTGCAAGGCTCAGTTTAATTCCCTACCGTATAAATCCTGCTCGACAGCCTATGGTGCAAGCAGAGCTGGATTACGTGTGGACGAAGGGTCTGAGGGATAAGGAATGTCGTGAGTGGTCGTTGCCTGTAACTTTGCAACCGGTGTTAAGTGGCAAGATTAGTGAGTGTGTTGATTGCGAGAGTGTGTGTGCATTATCCCTGACAGACGCCTATACCTTATCAAGAGTTGACGATACCATAGACCGCCTCGGGGCTGCATCGCCTATCACGAGGGTGGATTTAGTAAAGGGTTGCTGGCAGGTGCCTTTGTCCGAGCGTGCTGGGGAGGTGTGTGGTTTTGTTGTGGACGGGGGTGCCTACCGGGGCAATGTTATGCCTTACGGACTTAAGAATGCACTAGCAATGTTTCAGAACCTGATGAATGAAAGTGAAAAGGACGATGATGGGCTGGAGCATCCTGTTAGTTTCTGCTCGGAGAAGTACAATTCGGCCCAGGGGAGCTGCTCTGTTGTCGAGGAGGAGCTGATGGCGGTTGTGCTTGCCCTGGGGCATTTCGAGGTCTATGTTCCAGCTTATGGTCCGGTCGTTGTAGTTTACCCAGATCATCACCCTCTCAAGTTCTTGGACCAGTTTCACAATCGGAATATGAGGCTGACCAGGTGGTCACTAAGGTTATTGGTATATAACCTGGACATACGCCATATTGCCGGTTGTGACAACGTGGTTGCAGATGGTCGTTCAAGGGTATATGATCCTGGGTAGATTGACACACGGGTAGCCTCCTGCTTTAGTTTGAATAGTATTTTGCGCTTGGTGCTTGTTGGCTCGCGGTTGTAGCCCAGCGTATTGGGTCGTAAAGCAGGAGTTGAGCGTTTGGTATAGAAGAAAAATAGGCTGCCCTTATAGTGCAGCCGGAAAAAACATATTAAAATATAAAAATCATAAAAAAAACTCTTTCTTTTGATATAGATAAGTGTATAAGTTTGTCATAGCCTATAGAGTTTGAGTAGTCCACGAACTATCAAACGGCTGAGCTGCTGTAAGCTCGCTCTGGGAGCATGATATTGTGTCTTTTGCTATTGTTGGGAGGAGTTATAAAATGTGAATTTTTTTTTTATAAGATGTGTGTTAGTGATAAACTCAGCTTTGTTTTAAGTGCCATGCGGTCGCTGGGTGTGAGGGGCTTGATGGGGTTCTGTGTGTCAGATTTTAGCTCAGGGTTGAGCAAGTAAAATCTTGGGGGAGGTGTGACGCATGTCGAGTATGAGCATGCTGTACAGAACGCCCAGTCATGCCCCACTCTCGCTAGGATCGTCAGGGCAGGAACTTTGGCTGTAGTCTGTGTAGAGTTTCCTAACTTAGTTTATGTGAGCCGTTGTACTATAAGTATTATAAATATGTATTTTGTTTTCATCTGAGTCAACGAGTTATATTTTAGATCATTAGTTATAAGTATTGTGTGTGAGACTTATTTGTAATGATGAGAGGAGAGAGAGAGATTACGTAACGGGGGACAGTGAGTGCGATACGCGGCATGTAGGCCTAACTCCCTGCTCCCTCCTCAGCGCGTGGGAAATCCTTTGTCGATCCCAGATTGAGAGAGAATATTACGTAATGATTGTCAGTGGGCGGTCCTTAGTAGTTTGCGATATGCTCACTAGAGGGCCGAGTATAAAAAGGGAAGTCTCGCCACATATTCTTCAGATCTCATTAGGCAGAGCGACTTCTCATATCCCTTGAAACTATACATATTCTTCCGACTGATGTGAACTTTCTCTACTCTCTGTACCGCCTACCTTCTTCTTTTCCCGACCCTTTTTAACCTCAATGATCCCTTTGGTGCAGAGCTAGTCAGCCAAAGTATTATCGCTTGAGTTCTCACGAGATATATGCCTATTAGATAGCCTATTTTGGAAGAGATAACTAGAATAGGATTGATTAATGTTTGTTGCACTCGTATATGCATTTCCCTGTGTATGATTATTCATGTTCCTGTTTTCTGCTGATCTAAGTAATGCTAGACTGGGATAAGGCTACTGGAGTTGTGATTCCCTATGTGTATTAGGTTTTGTTGAACCTGTACAATCGCAACGGAGACTTGGGAAGCCTAGGTGGTCTTTCTGACTGTGTACCTTGTGAGTTTAGCGCTGTGTTGCGAGTGAGGGCTTTTGCCTCTGCCACCCAACACTGTGCTAACTCGTTTGCTTGACTTTGAGAGGATCGCCAGGAGAGAACCAGATACTAGTGATCTGGATCTCTCAAGAGAGCATCCCGTCAATTAACGTAATTTGGCCGCACAGCCTTAAGGACCTCGCTAGGCTACGAGCCGCTTGCTCAGCCATTGTTTCCTAGCCTACTACATCCCAGCTAGACTTTGCTCGGTCAGCAGATACAGCATAGTATTGAAGCTTTCCTTATGTATGTTATGGTTTATGCACTATTGATTTCATGTGTGGCACGCTTAGCTACTTTAGAGATTAGTGGCCCACGAGCACAATCCTAGTAGGCTATTGCCGGTGCATTGTCGGAGTACTTCTTTTTAATGTTTGCCATTTACTATTGTCTATTCTTATAATTCTTCTTATGTCAATTTAAAGCCTTTAATGTTAGTTAATTGCCAGTGTGTTGCTTATTGAATTGCTGTTCAAAATCCGATACTTCTTACGAGTATCCGAGAAGCATCTAACTTTATCAGAAGATTCCTTGCTCGATGCTCGAGGACTATTGTTTAACGTAACGTAATAGTGCCGATCCGAAGTAGAGGGTGGAGGACTTCTTAAGTTCTTAGTCAAGGGTGGATTACTTCGGCTTCGGCCAACACTATTCTTTGGTGTTGTTGTATTTACTTCTTTGTTTGATTGTTGACCAGACTAGATAACTCCCGTCTCTTTATTAGTCTGTTGTGAAACGCTAGTACCGAGTTCTTGTATACCCCGTTATAGCAGATAGAACTCTGGAGGGTATTGGTGTTTTTTGTTCGGCTGGCAGTACTCTGGGGTTGGGATCGTGTGTTTCCGTTGTGGCAGCGAGCCATACTCGAGTCCTGTTTGAGAGCCCTAGTGTACCCGAGTGCCCGGTCGTAACACCTTTTAAAGGTCAAGGTCACAGATCAAGGTCAAAGATCAGTTATTAAAACTGTTGTTTAATATAATAATAATTTCACCAATATCCCTCTCCTGTACATTGTATATATATACATTTATTGAATAAATGACACTTATATTTCAAATTTCAAGGTCAAAGATCAAGGAAAAAGGTCTAACTCAGATTTGTTAGCATTACTTCTAAACTTACGGATAGAATTTCGCCAAACGTTGAGCATATATCTAAATCAGCTATACAAAGGTCAAAAAATACAAAAATAAAGTCTTACTAAAGGTCAAGGTCATAGATCAAGGTAAAATGTTAAGGTCAATGTAATAACTTAATTATGGTTTATTCAAATTTCACCGAATTAACTGAAGTGGTTGATCTTGATATAAGAATGATAACTGCAAATTACCAGACACATTTCACGAAGGTCAAGATAAAGGTCAAAGGTAATTTTCAATTATGCTCATAATTTCTCCTAAACTAATCAATAACATTCCATCCAAATGGTCATACACTCTTGATATGTCAATTAAATGATTATGCAATAAAAAACAAAATATTTAATCTCCTAAAGGTCACAGGTCACAGGCATGAAAACTGGTGTTTAGTATAATTACGATTTCACCAATATCTCTTTCCTAGACATTGTTTATATAGAAATTTTATTGAATAAATACCACACTTATATTTCAAGTTTGAAGGTCAAAGGTCAAGGATAAAGGTCAAAATCAATAATAATAGTATTACCGGTACTTCTAAACTACTGGATACATTTTCGCCAAACGTTGATGATACATCTAAAACAGCTATACAAAGGTCAACAAATGCAAAATTAAAGTCTTTCTAAATGGTCAAGCTCAAATGTTATGGTCAATATAGAAACTTCCTTCTGGTTTATTCAAATTTCACTCAATTCACTGAAGTGGTTGACCTTGATATAAGAATATGAACTGCAAATTACCAGACACATTCCACGGAAGTCAAGATAAAGGTCAAAAGTCAATTCCAATTATTATCATAATTTCTCGCAAGCTATTTTTTTTCATCCAAATATACAGTAGCCTACATACATGCTTGATTTGTCAATGATATGTTTATGCAATAAACAAAATATTTCCGCTCCTAAAGGTCAGGGTCACAGTTTACTTAATACATTTTTTTTGCTTTTATTATTTTTTAGAAAACATTATTTCACCAACACAGCTCTTTTAGACGTTGTTTATGTATGCATTTTATTTAATAATTACCACATATATATATATTTCAAATTTCAAGTTGAAAGTCCAAGAATAATCAGGAAATTAAAATATATATTCCTACTTCAAGGTCAAAATATAATGTCAGGGTCAAAATTCCATTATTAGATTTTTTTATAATATACATTTCACCAAATTCGTTGTGTTAATTGTATTAGATATATTATATATGCAGGGTGTCCCAGGAGGAAAGGGCATAACTTTGGGAAGTGATAAAACAAGGTATTCTAAGACTAAAATGTTCTATAACAAAAAGACCAAATCTCAATCGTTAATAAGATATTGAAGGTTTTATGTAGTGTCCTCCCCCGCCTCACTGTAATGGACTCTTCCATGCCAGATAGTTTCCAACTGGTCCAAAGTGAGCCATTATATCTATAATAATTTTGCAACTTACAGAATTATAATATCTTCACAATAACATGGTAAAATAATTGCAGTTAGATGGAAGTGTGGTAGGTACTAGGACAGCTAGGCCATCCTTATGGGGAAATACTGAAGAAAATGCCATTTTCAACATGCAATATCTCTTTACTGGTTGAAAATTGGAATATTTCTGATAGAACATTTTAGGCTTAGAATATTTTGTTTTATCATTTCCCAAAGTTATGCCCGTTCCTCCTGGGACACCCTGTATACAGTATATACGGCCAACTTCCGCATAAATAATTAAAATATCAAGGCATAAGATCAATAATATTATGCTATATATACTGTACTAGCAGGGGTACCCGGCGTTGCCCGGGTAATCACCATCACTACTACCACCACTACTACTACCATAATCACCATCATCAATCACTACTATAATCACCGGTCTCTACCTCCCTGTGCCTTATTAAACGGCGACCTCGATTTTGGCAGCTAAATGACCTCCGATTTTGGATCTGACCTCATCCGTACCCCTATTTTGGGGGGCTGCGAACAACTTTCGTTCCATACACCTTTTCGATCGGAGGCCTCCTTCTGCCCCAAACGGCAATTTTTCCGATTTCGCGCCCATTTTCTCGTCCCTTTCACCCTGGGGAATTCTATGTTTTCACTAAAACCTGCCTAGGCACCCCCTTACTATGCATACCAAGTATGAACGCTCTAGCTTAACAAATTTGGCCATGCATAAAGAAGAGACAGACAGACAGACACACAGGCAATCGAAAATATTATATAGATATAAGCTACCTTAGAAACCCGATCAATTGATGCATAATTTACTGGGGTATACAGTTGTCCTATTCAATGTTCAGCTATAATAACATAACCAAATGCTGAAAACATACTTTTATAATGCCTTAAATAGTAAATTGTGAAGAGAAAATATCAAATTCGCAGAATTGGGTATGCCGTTTTCTTTCCAAATGCGAAAGCGGCACTTCTACTTTATTTGTATTTTATTTGTTTACTCCAAACAGTCCATGGCAATTAGGACTGATACCTATAATTTCTATCCTCCATAAATCACAAACTACTAGAGAAATCAAGCTAATATTTCTACCATTTGGGAAGAGTCAGTCAAAAAATAGATAGAGATTTTCACCTAATTTACTCCAGCCCTTTTTGAGCTACAAAGGTTAGGTCATTATATCTCGCCTACTTACATCAAATAGACTATAGTACCAGCTTGGGATCAAACGTGGGCATACATTACCGATTCACAGAGCCTTGATAAATTATTACTGCAACATCGAAAAAGGGTTCAGTGAATCTGATTTTTCAGTGACTCCATGTTTGTCATTCCTAAGGTGGTTATAATTGCCATGTGCTAAGTGGAATAAATATATAAATATTGTGTTTAAATTCGAGGTTGAAGTATGTTTTTCAAATATACAGTATAATTATGGTCGACTATACAATAATTAAATTAGCTCTTAAACTAAATACTGATGAAGAAATATTCTTCCCATATCATTGTAACCATGGATACAAAATTATATATTAGTGTTGTTTATGATGGTAAGATGGATCAAATTATTTTATTAGCTATGTGATTAATGTTGATAGAATTAATAGTCTGTTCCATACTTTCATTAACCCCTTAACCCCGAGTGAAGCCATATGGCGTTAAGCATTTTCACTTTTCGCGGGCCTTTCTGTTGAATTTGTGTATTTGTGAGTTGAGATTTTTTACTAATGAATCTCAGTATACACATGCAAGCCCCGATTGAATTAACTATTTCAGCATATGAGAACGCATTTTTAATTCTAGTCTACCTTTTACAGCCAAGGAACAATTTGTTGAACAAATAAGTTTAAATTCCAATAGATTGTACAATCGCGCTAAGAAGTCATGACTCGATTCCCAGTACCTTTCGTTCAGAAAGTGCTCTCTGGCAACTATTGAGGCTCTACTATATTCATATATTACACACCGGGGAGAACTGTATTGAAGGACAAAATACCAAAAACACGATATATAAGTATTGTTACAATATATTTATCTCATTATGTGAGAGCAAACCAAATAATACGAAAGGTGAGACTAACCCGAACGAAAGAATGTGAAACTTAGTATTTCGCTCACTAGATTCAGGATAAAAATGTGGAGGAAGTCTCTTAATGCTTTTATTACTTTTTAAGCCAACAATACTGGGAGAAAAGTATCTCATAAAATTAAAACCAACCGGTAAAAGTAATATTCAACCCATGAGTGTCAATAAATCACATAAATAAACATATAACAGATTGTTTTTCCATATTTAATTCTCTATGTGGGACAAGTCTGCCTTAAAAAACAAAGCGGTCTCTAGTATATTTTGGGATAAAGCTTGAATACTCGAGAACAGCTTGTAATTTGTATAGACAGACGATGAAATTTATCTTATAACATATTTAATAGCCCATAGGGATACCCATATAGGAACGAAAGATGGAAAGGCATGTAGTAAAGGACAAAGGTGGATATATGAGCGGAAGAGATACACTCTCCCTCATATACTGGCAGTGACTGACTTGCATTTTTTTGCAGGCCTCCAGGCGGCAGGCCCAGGGAGTGTAACATGCTAGATAGCGCCAGGAAATTAAATACTTTCATTATTCTATAAAGATATTGAAAACAAACCTTACTTATATATATTCAAACAACAACATAAATATAATTTAAAAGGCCTAAATAGGTAAATTTTGTCAGTAGGCCAATTATTGGGAATATCCGGAGTCCTATAGTTATAAATTAGGAAATGACTGGGCTGTGACGGGCAGTGGAGAGTTGCCAGCGGTAGCCAGATTTGGGGACTTTTGTCAGAGCCTTAGAAAAATCGAGTCATGACTTCTTAGCTCGATTGTACCCCTTTGATTGCTGTGGATCCTTCATTATATGTATGAAATAGTCTAATATCTGCCAGAACAAAGGGAGAAATGTGGTTCAGACTATAATGAAGACTAAGAATGTGCATCCACATAATTAAAGCATGAGCGAGAAAACAGATGTTTCTTCTCTTTCAGCCAAGCTGTCATTTTATGTCTTCCTCCTACTTTTTTTGTTTTGTTTTATATAGATTGCTCAGGCCTTTGCATGTTTATAATGACAAGTGTACAATGAATTGATTGCCTAACTAAAGCAACATGTTTTGACTTGAACAACAATGACTGGGATAGTT
The DNA here is from genome assembly GCA_037953745.1 of Lithodes maja. Classification (NCBI taxonomy): domain Eukaryota; kingdom Metazoa; phylum Arthropoda; class Malacostraca; order Decapoda; family Lithodidae; genus Lithodes; species Lithodes maja. The sequence continues at coordinate 87,709 of JBAKBP010005479.1, forward strand.
CCACGTGACTTATTTTTAATATGCAATACAAATATGCTATTTTTATAGCAGTGTTATAAACATATTAATATAGTGCCGTCCAAAAATTAACGTGACCAAAAGCAACAAACTGAGCTGTGAATGTATTTACTACCATACTATTGAAAGGACACTGCCTCAGGAAATTGAATAGAGACTACATGGTAAGCAAGCCATATTAAAGAATATGGTTATAGTTTGCAATAATTTACCTTCGATATTGTACGTTCCAGAAGTCTTAAGACGAGGAATATGGGACAAATAGTTCAAACTATGTTGCTATTAACCTATTACAAGTAGGTTATCATAAGTTAATGAAAACTATATTATACAAGTTTGTTATTTACCTGTTGAAACTCGACAGTATTATGCACTTAACTATTACAGTTTAGTTACCCATTAATTGATATGTTTTCTGTTACACCAGGATACTCCATTTTCTATTGTGTAACCATCCAATTTTATTTAATATATACTGTACATATAACATGTATAATAGAAGTTTGAGTGTGAATAATTATTATATACGATAGAAGGATATTTGCTTAGAATTAGAATACAGTATTGTACTTATGCACCACATTATATAACAATTGTTCTTATCCGGTTAAATTGTTCATATGGTTAATTGTTCAATGTTTGAACAATAAACTCTAATTTGGAAGCTCTAATTTGTTTAGTTATCTGGTCAACGTATATCAATGCCAAGACATTTATAATTAATAACCTAGGTATGTTCCCGGATGTAAATAACCTAGGTATGTTCCCGGATGTAAATAACCTAACACTCACTCTATAACTTAACACAACCTGGGAAACGAGTCCGTCCATCCCTGACCTAATTAATCTTCAATAATCACAACCATCCAGCCTTCAATAACCTTCTCTACCCTAATAAACAGGTAAGACTCTTATATTGTATAATCACTGGGCCTATGTTATGTATTTAAGATCTTCTAGACTATGAAATTAACATCAATAAAGACGGTAAATTTCAGGTATTCATTATGCTCTATTTTCCTATTATTTTGTGTACTATTTGCTGTAACAGTCCCAACACTACCTCTTAAGGGAGCCCAGCTTGCTTGTTTCTCTTTCTCTCCCTCTCTCTTTGGCTTGTATCCATTCGGCCCCATTCAGCCTACTGTTTTAAGACGCTTAACCCCATCCAGGTGTCAATATTCTCCTGGCGAGCAGTAGCGAGCCAGCATATATATATTTTAGTTTTGACAGCAAGCTAAATTTTTACATATTTAGATAGAAAAATGACTACGGCGAAACCGGATTTCTTCTTAAAATGCTGGCTCCCTATCGCTCGCCAGGAAGAAATCAACACCTGCCTGGGGATAAACTTCTTAAAACAGTTGGCTGAATGAGGCCGAATGGATACAAAACAGGGAAAGAGAGAGAAGGAGAGCAATATAAAAAAAAGCCGGTGACTCCCCTTATGCCCCTTTCCCACTGGTGAGACAAGTCACATTTTCGTTGCCGATGACTTAGTTTTGTCAAATTCACAAGAATACATGCCCGACGTTTACGATTTTGACCGTTACAAACAGATGACAAATTATACTCAGCGACATCGGCGACGCAATCGCCGACCTTCTGCGACGTTATCTGCGAAGTGAGCGATGTTTCGCCGATGACCTCTGCGAGGCATGTCACATTTTCAAAAATATCTTGCGAAATCATGCGAGGATGAAAGAAAACTCATGAAAGAAAACTCGCCGTATGTTCTGTGACGTGACGTTGGCGATTCAAGCGATGGTTCGGCGTATTGAAACCTGGATGGGGGTAAATGTCTTAAAACCCCCAGAGTGCCAGGTCCGTATATATACGGACTAGGGTCTTGTCACGCCCAGTGCCAGGTCCGTATATATACGGACTCGCCGAAAAAAAATCGTAGCAGCGAAACGAAACGACTGCACCTATGGCCTTCATATTTCTACCACATGTACTATTGTGGACATAAGTCCTGATACACCTGCCCGGCAGAGAATCGCGAATTGTGTTGGTAACATTGATACACCCCCGCCCCGCCCCCACTCCTTCCCCTCTCTACTACCCCCTCTCAGCCAAACCCTCCCTTCCTCTTTCTTTCCTGTTTCACGTCTGTAAGCCCCTCCCCCTGGATTGTTTCCACCACTGTGACTATAACCAGGGCCCTGACTATAACCATAGGATGATAAATATCACGATAAGCTATCTCTCCTTCATTTCTCTCATTTCTCTCTCTATCATCGTATCTATGTATTTGTATGCATGCTTTCCAAATCTTCCTAAAATGAAATAACATGTCGTTAAAATAGCAATAGGCTACGTAGCTCATTTTCATATTTGCCAATTATTACAAACCTAGCTCAATATAATATAAGGTGTTATGATCCATTCGAATATGTAAGCATATTAACGATATAATGTTATCCAAGTCAGATACAATTGAGACTTTAATATACATTTACATTCTCATAGTTCAATTAAGTTATGATTAATTAAGCCCATATATCCCAATATCTGGAGTAGGCATGTATTTATGTGTTTTACTGTATAAATACAATACTATTAAAAAACATCATAGAGCCACTCATAAAATGGGTACCTTGATTCAATGCATTGAATATTAAGTTAACAATATATGGTTACGTGTGTATTCTCAATACAGTATTCGCCTGTCAACCCACCTCCCCCTTAACTACGGTAGCTCACACTAACCTATTCATATTTCGTAACTAGTCAACGCAAACACACGGCCACACACATTAGTGTAACATTACACATTACACAAACTTGCATGTTATTTTCTTACTTAATTAAGATTTGGCGTCTTTCAACTGCCTCAGCGAGCACTGATCCCTCCGAGATTAACCCCTTTCGTACCAGGGTTCCGTTTATTTTTTATTTAGCTATATTTAAGCAATTGTATGCAGCTAATGAAGGATCTGTGGTATTAAGAAGGGTTAATTGAGATGGTATAAAGACTTTTAACTGTTAAACTTCCTTCTTTTACTGAATAATAATGTTAATAAATAACTATACTCCATTCACAGTAGAGGGTGAGATTAACACTCAACGAGCGGCCTAGGCGGTATATTTGACCGTGCCGCCCAGAGTTTTTTTTTTACCATAAATGGTGTTGTTTCCGTGCTCTTTTTCATGCATAAACAAGAGCCAGAGCGTAATACAAGTATGTATCCCTGAAAGGGCGTAAATTGAGCTTTCCAATGACACCCGAACCATCCTTCTACTATCACTGGTTGTCTTGCAACGGATCGTGCAACCGAAGGGCAAAATCGCTAAAATACGGTCATTTTGTTACATAATTACGTGTGTAGCGAGTGAGAGAGGGTGGAGTAGTGTGGAGTACATGTCAGTGGGCCCACGATGGTCGTGGCGAGCGGTCATGAGGCAACCTAAGCTCCTCCCACCGCTCGGCTCTCTCTCAGAGCCAATATTGCGCCAAAATTGCACACAGACTTAAGTTGGGCCCCGCCACATTGTCCAGCTTTTTAGATACGGACTTAAATCGGGCCCCGATAGACAAGGGTTAAAGTGTTGGGAGAGGCCACCTATAAGGGGTGAAGAAGTGCTACAGTTCTCCCTCCTTTCTAATGGATAGATGGACCCACGAGAGTGGGTCTGGTTCTTCTTGTCCCTTCGATTAACATAAACAAATACAGAAGTGCAGTTCAGTCAAATATATTTTTGGATTGCACGTATGTAAATTTACACCAAATTAATTTCGACTCTGTTTCATCATAACGTTGAGGCAAAATGCCAATATATGGTATGAAATTTGGGAAGGCTATGTTAAATATGGCAGTTGACACGAATTAGTAAGTCGAACATAAGGCGGTGGACATTAGTAAGACAAAACGGACCATAATTCCTTAAACATGACAAATTTATAGAACTAATATTTCTATATTAATCACGTGTGAAGTAGCTTAAGGGATATCGTTCCGCTGCAGGTGAATTTCTATATCATAGAGCAGAGGACCTTGCTGAATCTTAGCTAGGCCATAAATAGAAACATTTTAGTAGCCCTTTTGGTACCGAGGACATCTCATATATATTTCACTATAACTATATTCAGACTATTATATGTAGATAAGGAAGGGGCTTTGGTAGCTATGGTGTTATTTGCGATAGTATGTAGTATTTCAAATAGTAGACACCATTCTTTAGCTTAATACAATCATCTAATATTTGCCAGAATAATATTATGATGAAAATAATATCACCGGTACTGAATGAGTTAAACCTCATAATCGTAGCGTTAATTGGATGGGGGAGATTCATGCCCATACCATTATAATAAAACACCAACCAAAGAGATTAATACAAAAAAACAACAACCTAATGATTCATGAAGTAGGATATAAATGTAATATATAAGGAATCTTTTAAATACTGAAACAGTGGGAATTCACCTAATGTAAATAAGATTATTATTGTCCCTTTATTACTTTAAATATGTAACGTCCAATTATTAAATAGGTGTTTCAACACAATTGTTATTGGGTCAAACAGATCATACAATAAAACATTGAATTAATAGGCCTATTTATTTTAATGATAATACAATTAGGCTGTCCTCCAAAGAGATTAGATTTACACTTGAGTGGTAGAGGTATTGTTAACACTTAAAGAGCAGCCTAGGCGGTATATAATATGTAGCCACCAGCGGGGTGTTTTTACCCAAAATAGGGCTGTTTACGTGATCATTTTCATGCCTAAATAAGACCCAGAACGTAAAACACGTATCTATCCCTGAAAGGGCATAAACAGAGCTATCGAATGACACCATAACGATCCTTTTATGATGGCTAGTTTTCTTGCAAAAACCGTGCAACGCGAGTGCAAAAAGCATGTAATTAGGCACTTTCCCCATACAATTCCGTATATAGCGAGTGAGAGAGGGAGGGAGGAGGTGGGATTCGTGTCAGTAGGTTCGCCGCGGTGGTCTGGAGCAGTCATACGCTCGCTACTCTCCTGCCACCACTTGTCTCTCTCTCTCAGCAACATTACGTGCTGAAATTGCCACACGATATATGTCGAGCACCGCCACATAGTCCAGCTTTATTTAACTCGACTTATGTTGCGCGCCGACATTTATGGGTTAAACACGCAGCGGAAATGTTTTACGTTTGATTATTATCGTCTTGTCCAACAATAAGATTACCGGTAAAGTTTTTGGTTTCCTATGCAACACGTCATTAAAATGAGAGCACTATTGTTATAGCCTTATTTATATACGGTGGCATTTATTTGTACACTTTTTTTTGTCCTAAATATTATTATATTGATTTTATTTGTAGCTATTACCTGTATACACCATCAATTTGCTGGATATATTTTTCAATACAATATTTCTCAAATTCATACTGTGAAAAGTAAATGCGAGGGTTGGTTACATATTATGAAATACCGATACCATTTTCTTTCATCCACGTGCAGTTAATTGACAATAGAATGTTCACGTGTTCGTATATAGCGTATACGTGAAGAGAGTCCATGTAGGGCCGAACCTGTTGTATACCAAGATAAAAAAAAAAAAAATCAGAAAAAATAAAATAAAAATTAAATAATTGTATGAAATATATAAAATCACTCTTTCGCTCTGGGCTTTATTTACGGTACTTAAAAGAGAGAGAGAAAACAAAAACGTTTTAGAGAGTCCTAAGCCGAAGTGTTTGTTGTGGTTTCACCATATACTAAATTCCCCAGGCAGTTTGTTTCAAAATTGAGTATTACAATAACATGATGCAGTGTAGATATTGTTTGAGTTATAGGTTATTTGTTAACAAATTACGGACGTGCACTTAATTAAAACACATAATTGGAAGTAATGTATGAACAGTTACAAGAGAAACAATGTAACTTTGTGTCACCATTATAACTAATGGAGGTGATGGCGTGAGTTAAAACAAATGTGTGTGAAATGGTAGTAAATTAAGGCATATAAAGATGACACAGATTCTACTTGTAATTTTATTATAAGTATTTGTGTCTGTAACTATCATAATAATACATGTGATAGCTTGTCCTGCATCATTTAAGCTACTTCAATCGTGATCAATATAGATATAGAAATATTTCTATAATTTAATCGCAGTTAACAAATTATAGTTTATCCTACATCCCAAAGGTTCTTCTTACGCTGTATAAAATCGTCGAAAAAGGGCCACAATAAACTGTCAAAATGCGTCATAATTCTCAAGGGGTAAATGGTGTTGCAAGGTAAACCAAAGAATATCCTCCTCCTGTCGGAGGCAATATTCAAACTCGAAACAGTTTAGCTCTGTATTGAACACTTAATACCTCTACCACACATTTACACATTTAAATAGCCAGTCACAGCATAATATATGTTCCCTTGTTTGTGTTTACTGTATGATATCTACGTTAAATATGTGTTCTATGTGATATTTTATAGCTCTTAAGGTTTGGATATAACTTATCACATTAGCATTATAATTCTGATTACTAACACTTATCTAGTTTAATGAACAAATATAGAATAATAAGGATAAGTACAATTAATTCAAATAATGTGATAATCTAGAGTGATATCCAAACCTTAAGAGCAAAGAAGTATTACAGAAAACACATAAATAACGCAGATATAATACCGTAAACACAAGCAAGATATGAAATGCCGTCCCTGCCTATCATAGTATTAGTGAATAATAAGTGAAGCAGGGCCTGTGATTGGGTCTAAGCCACGTGGGCCTGGTCAGTCAATATTCATCTCTTGCTTACCGTACTTTTTGAGTTTATCATTTCTTTATTTCGCTTGTGTATACTGTATGCTATATATGTTATAAATGTGTATTAATGTACTATATCATGACTCTTAAGATTTGGATATCACTGTAGATAGTTAAGCAATCATTAGCATTATTAAAGCGTGTCTAGTATAATGAATGAATATCGAATAATACAGATAATAATAGAGACATTATCAGTTCTGCGACTCTTCTGGGCCAGTGAGCTACGGTATTGATAAGATGGGAAATCATGAACGTCGATACAAACACCAACTAGGAGCCAGATGTATGGTTCGAGCGAATGGAGAATAGCTAAATTTATGTTTTCATTCAATTAAGGAAGGACATTTAACAATTAAAAGGTTTGATACAAGCTCAATTAATTCTTCTAAATACCACAGATCCGTCCTTATCTGCACAAAATTGTGTAAATATAGCTGTAATAAAACAAAACAATCCCGATACGGAAAGGGTTAATCTCGGAGGGAGCAGTATTCGCCGAGGCAGTTGCAAAACGCCAAATCTCCTCAAGCAAGAAAGTACCATGCAAGTTTGTGTAATGTAATGTCACATTAATGTGTGTGGCCGTGTGTTTGCGTTGACTAGTTACGAAATATGAATAGATTAGTGTGAGCTACCGTTGTTAAGGAGGAGGTGGGATGACAGGCAAGTATTGAGAATACACACGTAACCATATATTTATAAATTTTAATATTCAATTGATTTAATATAGGAACCCATTGTATGTGTGTGTGTCAATTATTTAATTCAATAATATATACACTTTGACAGTGAAACACCTGCGTACTCAAAACAGTGGGATATATGAGCTTAGATAATTATAACTGAATTGAAATATGATAATGCAAAAGTAAATTAAAGTCTCAGTTGTATTTGACTTATATAACATATTGTTAATAAACTTCCATATTCGAATGGATTATCAAACTTTATATTGTTAGGTTTGTATACAATGAAAAATATCCAATATATACGAAGTATGTAACGGTATGATATATAATTTTAGGAAGAAGATTTGGAGAGCTTACATAACAATACAATGATTCGATGAGAGAGAGAAATAAAGAACGGCTTATAGATGTGAACAAGAAGGAAAGTAGAGGGGGAAGGGAGGGCTTGACTGAGAGGGTGGTATAAAGGAAATCAAGCAACAACAGATCTAGTGACCCTTCTAGGCTGCTTGTCCTCCAAAACACTGAGGATCAAGTGTCCAAACAGTGGTTTAGAGTGGGTAAGGGAACATTGGAAAGGGAACTACTGCCCTGCCACTAACGTGGCAGGACTAGGAAGTTAGTAGGGGACATATGGGTTAGTAACTGAGGGGAGGATAAAGTTATTCATTTACAAACGCAGTCAGTCGCGGGTTTGATGCGAGATATTTGTCTAGGCGGAATTTAAATGAATCAACGGTGCTGCAGTCTATAACGTTTCGGGGAAGCCCATTCCACAAGTTGACAACTCGATTGAAGAAGAAATTCTTAGATTCGTGCGAGTTAAAAGATTTACCAATAATTTTGCAACCGTTTCCCCGTGTGTAATTAGATTGGTCGATAGTGAAGTACTTACTACAGTTCATATTGTCGATGCCTTTGATGATTTTGAACACTTGAATTAAGTCGCCTCTTAATCTGCGCTGGGTTAAAGGAAATAGATTTAATTCTCTAAGACGCTCTTCGTATGGTTTGTTCTTTAGGCTAGGTATCATTTTGGTAACTCTACGTTGAACTCGTTCTAGCTTGTTTATATCTTTTTGGTAATAAGGGCACCAGGATTGAACGCAGTATTCCAGAAGAGGGCGGACTAAGGAATTGTAAAGGGTTAGGATAACTTCTTTGGATTTATGCTCAAATGACCTGCCTATAAAGCCAATTATTTTGTTTGCCTTCTTAACAACTTCTGAACATTGTTGACTCGGTTTTAGGTTACTCGATATTGTTACTCCCAGATCAGTTTCTCTGTTTACATTCTTAAGCTGAGTGCCATTCATCGAATAGTTTGCTTTCTCATTTAGGTATCCGACATGTAGTACTTTACATTTATCCGCATTGAAACTCATTTGCCAAATTTGGGCAATGGTATAGTGGTATATTTGGTATAGTGGGGATGGAGGGAGGGGGGGGGTACCAATGTTACCAACACAATTCGCGGATCCCTCTCAGCCAGGTGTAGCAGGACTTATGTCCACAATAGTACCTTACCCTTCTGGCTTCTTGCCACCACCAACACAACCCCCTCCCCCCACCCACTCGCTGACTATCGGTCGCCTCACAAAGAAAAAAAAAAGGAAATTATGTGGCGGCGAAACGACTGAACCAATCGGTTCCATATTTGTGTGACAAGTCCCCTACCCTTCTGTTGTCACCCCCACCACACCCCCACCTCCCTCCCATCACCCACTTCCAGCGTATCCGTACGAAGAAAAGGAAAAAAAGGAAAATCCGTGGTGGCGAAACTATCTCACCAATCGGCTTCAAATGTGTAACACGAGTCAATTACCCTTCTACCTTCCCCCCACCATCCCCCAAATATGAAAACTAATGGAGTTAACCATGAGGAAGAAAGGAGACCAGAAAAACGACCCAAAAACAAAAATATAAATATGTTGGCTCGCTACCGCTCACCAGGAAAATATTGAAACCTGGATGGGGGTAAACGTCTTAAAACAGTAGGCTGAACGGGGCGGAACGGATTATAGGCAAAGAGAGAGAGAGAAAAAAAAAAAAAAAACGAGGAGGGAGAGAAAGAGAAAACAGCGAGGTGGGCTCAATTAGGCTAAGCCGTACCGTAAACATTGAGCCCACCTCGCTGTTTTCTCTTTCTCTCCCTCCTCGTTTTTTTTTCTTTCTCTCCCACCTCGCCGAAGGTGCTCTTTGGCATCGTCGATGTTCTCGGAACATCAGAGCATCGGCGAGCAGAGCATCGGTGAGCATCCATGCAAAGTTTTTTTTATGCGAAACCCTCCGCGATGTCTCGCCGATGTCGCAGATGATCGCAGATCCCTTCGGCGATGCTCGACGATGCTTGCTTGCGAGGGTAACCAATCCTCGTGAGTCCTCGTCCAAAAATTTTGAACTGTGCGAACATTTGCAAAGGCCCTTGAGAGGCCTTGAGAGTCAAACTATTGTTCATGAGAGGTGTTGAGACAGGTCACGAATGTGCCAATTTATTGGTGTCGGAGACGAAAATCGTGACTTGTCTCACCAGTGGGAAAGGGGCATTAAGCAGCTCAATAGGTGACGTTTGAGAGAGATATTGTGAGATGGGACAGCGAGTCAGTGGAGATGCACCTTCGAGAGTCTGAGAGTCGCGACTTGCAACGGACCACGGGGAGACAACCAAGTGTCGCAGGTCTACAAAGATAAGACCACGAATTGACCACTTGCGAGTTTTGGTCTATAAGGAAGTTGGAGCTGTGGCCATCACTATTAAAGTGATTTATCAGCAAAAATTTAGTCATAATACATACATAAATACATAATACCACATTAATCATACTTTTTACCCATCAGAAACCCACATTATTATTGCATTTCTCTTTAATATCGATGTTCACGGCTCCAACTTCTTTATAGAACGAAACTCGCAAGTTGTCAAGTAGCCGGTTGCAACACTCAAACGGTCTCGCTCACCATCTGGAGTAAGACCTGACCTCACTGTGTTGAGCGTTTGAATCCACAGACTGTTAGCCTATGCATGAGGTAGAGTTGGAACATAGGAATAACAATAAACATTACAATTCTTTCTTATTTTAATTCTGGCTTATATAAACTTCGGTAGGATAACTCAAAATCATAGGTGTTCTAATTTTATCAGTTAACTCTATAGCCACCAAAGGATCTTCTTATAAGTAATTAAATCGTCTAAGGATTCCCAAGATATGTTAAAAGGTGTCATGATTTTGAGTGAGTAAATTATGTGAATGTCATATTATGTAAAACGTGCTACTAAAATGTAACTTTTCAAACAGATAACATTTAGCTTAACCCTATATAATGCGAGGTGCATACGTTTCACCCTGTTTCACTCCTGTACTTTGGAAGAGTTAAATTGTTTCACCTTAGATATTTGTCAATATATTAATTCTGGGCGAGCGAAAGTGAGTCTGTAATGCAGGAGAAACCTGCCTACGGCCAGAACATAATTTTGTCAACCGAAGAATGGAAGTATTTAGCTTGAAGGGGGTCTGGGGATGCAGTTAATTTTAGTCAGAGGTTCAAACTACATAATTATACATGTCTCGGTAATGAGAATTGACAATTAATTAAGTCCTTAACATTAATCATCAATTGCAAACCCCAATGCACTTGTATTACCAATAATTAAGCAAAATGTCATAACTACTCACAGAGCGTCGCATCGCGCTCGTTAGTGTCAAAACCAACTGTTTGGATAGCTATAATGCTCCGTATTTTCAGCTTCCGCATTGCTTTAAGGATTCACCTTTTTGTGTTTACCTCCGGGCGTCTAAACGTCGTGGCAGCGGGCCAATCTCACAACAGCGGGGGAGAGGAGACGCCCATTTCCTCCGGTGGAGTCTTTCCTTCCTTTACCTATAGCTGTTTGTGTAGAGGCCATTTTGTATACCATAAGTCATAGTATCTATCTAACCCCTTCTGCACCATGTCGCCTGTTAACATTTGATTCTATCTACAATTAGATTATTTCATTCAGTTTAAGAAGGACCTATGTTTATAGGAGGGTTTAATGGGATGGCATTTACTATTATGACTCTTATAGGTAGATTATAAATGAAAGACATCGTATAATGGTAACCAGAATGTGATGACCTTTACGAATCCTATTTTTACCGGCGACTCTTTTTTTTTTTTTTTTTATTCCAGCTATATTTAGACGACTTTCTGAAGGTATAAGAAGGATCTGCGGTAGTAAAATGGGTTAAGTGAGATAGTTCGATGCCTGTTAGTAGCTGAAGGTCCAATGTGAGCTGAATAAAATCGTCTAATTGTATCCAGAATGAAGTAAATAGGACGGCACCGGTACTGAATAGGTTAATCCTTATACAGGGTACTATGATTATTTTGTCTTAGCTTGAATGTAAAATACTCGCGAATACCAAACATGTTAAAAGGCACCAGCGATAATAAGGACCTTGTTAATATTGACTAATAAGGCTCCTATTAAAGAGATTTCCACTTGAGGGATTTTTTGCCAGACTCCTTTCTCCCTCATGTTTAGCCCCATTGTGTTTCTAATTTTAAGACGTTTGCCCCATTATTTTGACGATTTTAAGAACTTTCAACCCATTTCCGTCAATGTTAAGACCTTTCGTGCCATTTAGGTGTCGATTTTATCCTGGCGAGCGATAGCGAGCCTGTATTTTAAGAGGAACCGGCTTTTAGCCGGGACATTTTTCTACCGAAAAATGTACAAATTTACCTTGAAAGGGGCTCAAGGGGGTGTAATCTTAAGCTTGAAGGATATCTAGGGACCACACTAAACACATCCCCTTAACCCGTTCAGTACCAATTCCGTCCTTCTAATTTTATACTGGCTACTAATAGAAGACTTTATTCAGTTTAGGAAGGGCCCCCAGCAATTGACAGGCTTCGAACTATCTTGTATATACTGTATGTATGTATGTATTATACTCAGGCACATGCTCCATTCCTGGGGATGGCCGACATAAGACAGAGCCTGAACATAAACAATATTCAAAGTTCCTATTTTTAGGGTCCGGGACCATTTTCGCGTTCCTCGCCCTATATTTCTGTCTCGTTGAGTAGGAGGATTTTACAAAGGGAGGAGGATTCCTAGCCTCCTGCTCCCCTATCATAACTAACCCTTTTTACTAATATAGATGGAATGGATGTAATAACAAAAACATTGCTGGTACAGAAGGGGTTAATGTGTTATTGCCACTTGAAAGAGTATTAGGTAAGATGCTTTATGGTATGGTTCTTAACGCAGGAAGCGCGTAGGTATGGTATTTGCGACGTCCCGCCAGGCGAAGGTAATTTGGTTAATTTCCGACGAAAATCGTCATCTTACCATAAATATCGTTATTACTTATCGTTATTACTAGTATTGGGGGGGGGGGGGGGGGGAAATACTTATTATTGCCACCCGATCTTTTCAGGAGGGGAGAGCCGGCGCGGTGTATATCCTTCCCTCCCAAGCTCTAAAGCGGCACTGATGGGCTTTGACAACTCTAAGTAGAAGTCTCTTTGTTGCTAGGATCTTGAGCCGCCTCGCCCGTGTTATAGAGACGTTGCGAGGTAAATTCGTGCCAAAAATTACCCGATGAAAGTGGGAATAAGAGGAAAAATAGGTGAATATTGTGGCGGAGGAAAAGGGGGGTAAGGAGGGGAAGGTGGGGGGGACACATGTGGAGGAGTGATAGGAGGTACGGAGGGGAATTATCTCACTTAATCACACATTGCTTTGTTTTGAGTGCCAGTGGGGTGTTTTAAAGGATTTTTTTTGCCTAACCTCTTAAAGAGTCCCGTCGCCTTCACCCAGTAAAACCTCTTAAGAGTCTCGGCGCCTTTCCCAGGTTAGTGCAACATATAATGAAGCCAATGGTCTCAAAGTCGCCAAACTAAATGAACAAACGTCCTTAAGTCCTAAAACTATTATGCTAAACATGATGGAGAAGGTGGTTCAGAAAAAACAAGTACTACCCTCTTAATGCAATATAATGTAATGCGGTCCTACACTAAGGTATAATACCAGTTTGGAACTACCACTTCTCCAGCACTATTTTGTTTGACAGTACACCCATAACTTATGCAAATCTTGCAATAAAATGTAATAAAAATGAATAGATTATATTTTCCTTAGCTTCCTTATTTTGTATATTGTACAACTCTATTCTTTACTTGCAATTCATCGCATGCAAGACGATATGGCAGCGACTGCAAACAACAAAATCCTAGGAGTAACATATGATACTCAAATGACATTCAAACAGCACACCACAAACATTAAAAGGAAACTGACACCCAGACTAAACGCCCTCAGGTCACTTGCCCACACAAAATTTGGACACAACAAAGAAACCACCACCACAGTTTACAAACAATACATTAGATCAGTGATGGAATATGCAAGCCCGGCCTGGGCTTCTAACCTAGCTGAAACGCATCATAAGACCTTACAGACTATTCAAAACATAGCCCTAAAAGTCATCACAGGCTGCACAGCTACTTCACCTACATCAAGAAAACAAAGTCCTCAAAGTCAAAGACCATCTAGAAATGAGAGGCACTCAATTCCTGGCAGCAGCCTCCACGAACCAACACCACCCACTATACTACATGGCAACACATCCACAGACACCAAGAAATGTTAAAACAACACCCAGCACACGCTATCACACACAAATACTATCTTCTGTCCCTCCCTGCCCACCCCAAACAAGCTTCCAGAAGCACATCCACTCATATCTCTCGCCGTTCCATCCACTCGCTCATAAACAACACGCAGCTGCAGGGACGACCTCCCGAAATCCATCCTTCTGAATCCTCCCTTCCTCGCGAGGACAGAGTCCACCTGGCCAGGCTGAGATGCGGACACCATCCAGCCCTTCTGAGTTATCAGAAGAGACTGGATGACTCAGTCGTCAACTCCTGCCCAGGTTGTAACACAGCACCCCATACTATTAAACACATCATAGAAGACTGCACTTCAAACAACCACTTACGCCGACAACACAATCTACGCTCCTTGAGAGCTCTGTGGGAAAGCCCGACCGTGGCCATGGCCTTCCTTAGAGACTCGGGGCTGTTCGGCCAGGCAGCTTAGGGAACAACAACAACACTTGGCTTAAAGGAGACCACCTCGTTATTTTTTCTCTCTCCGAGTTGTATTCATTAACCCCCATTCAGCCTACTGTTTTAAGACGTTTATCCCCGTTCAGGTGTTGATGTTTTCCTGGTGAGCGGTAACGAGCCAGCATATTTGTTTTAGATGTTTTTGACAGCAGGCTAGATTTGTAAAATTTTTAATAGAAAAATGTCTCCGGCGAAGCCTGATTTCTCCATACAATGCTGGCTTGCTATCGCTCGCCAGGAAGAAATCGACTCCTGGATGTGGTTAAGCGTCTTAAAAGAGTAGGCTGAATGGGGCCGAAAGGATACAAACCAAAGAAAGAGAGAGAAGTTGTGAGAAAAAAAAAAGTCCCCCCCCCCTTAAGATTCCCGATAAACGGTTCCGTATTCCTCTGCTTTTCTTCGTCTAAAACTTATGCCTTCTTTACGGGAGACCTGCCTTTGCACCGGCGCTAGTTCTGAAAGGTGTGGAAGTGAAAGTTAGTCAATCTTTTTAACTCAATGACAGTGTCATCTAGTTTGAAATTAACTACAAGTGATATAAACATAACTTAGAAATATATTAGGCTCGAATCTAATGTGAATTGCAGAATGTAGTTGAATGCACACATATTGCAGCACTTATATTTGTTAAAATCTATATTTTGAATTATGAAAAAAAGTTTCCTACAAGTCTATCTATCTATTGCCTGACGCCGTGATCCCCGAAGGGGTGGCCACGAACGAACCGCCCCCATGCACCTCTGTCCCCAGTCAGTCAACGCCCCTCCCCCCAACCAGCACCGCCTTCATTCATGTAGTTCCTCACTCCATCCTTCCACCTCATATTCGGTCTACCTCTCCCCCTCTGTCCCTCCACCTCGCTCTCGTACATTCTCTCGCTTTCCATATGTTCCATATGGCCGAACCATCTCAAGTTGTTCCTTTTCACACTTTCCAGCACATCTACCTCCACACCACACCTCCTTCTTACTTCCTCATTAGTCTGTCTATCCCTCCATGTAATTCCGCACGCACTTCTTAAGTAATTCATTTCCACTGCTCTCACTCTTGGTCTGAGTCTCTCAACCAACGTCCATGCTTCGCTTCCGTAAGTCAGTGTCGGGATTACCACACTGTCATGCAAGGACTTCTTCACTTCCATACTGACCACCCTATTTCTTGTTACTGCTTTTAGCGTTCCTACAACCCTCTTCCCCTGTTGTACCCTCTCCCGCACCTCTTCATCCATAGTCCCATCTTTACTAAACACACTGCCCAAATACTTAAAAGAGTTGACGATCTCCATAGCCTGACCGTTCAGCTTCACCTCACACTCTGTGACTTCACCCCTTTTGAAGACCATAACCTTGCTCTTCCCCGTATTTACCTTCAAATTCCGTTTTTCGCACACTGTTCCAAACTCATTTACCAGACCCTGCAACTCCCATTCATTATCACTCATCAGAACTGTATCATCCGCAAACAGCAGTATAGGTAGCTTCCACTCAATTCCCTCCCTTTTCAGCGATACACCAACATCCACTGCTCTTTATAGTATTGCTTTCATAACTCCATCCATATATACAGTAAACAACCACGGGGACATCACACACCCCTGTTTCAAACCAACATTCAGGTCAAAGAACTCGCTCTGCTCACTCTCCACACGTACTGCCGCCTTTGCACCCTCATACATGCTCTTCACTGCTTTCAGCAACTTGCCCTCTACTCCGTATATTCTAAGTACTTTCCACAAACCTTCTCTATCCACTCTGTCATAGGCCTTCTCCCAGTCCATAAAGGCAACATACACCTTTTGTTTCTTCTCCAGATACTTCTCTACAACACAATTCAGGGTAAAAATCTGATCTACACATCCTCTTCCCTTCCTAAAGCCTCCCTGCTCGTCGCCTATCCATTTCTCCGTTCTCACTCTCACTCTCTCAATCACTACCCTACTGTATACCTTCCCTACTACGCTTAGAAGACATATTCCTCGGTGGTTACCACACACTCCTCTTTCCCCTTTGCCCTTATATAGGGGGACTATTATGCCAGTCTTCCAGTCATCGGGTGCACTCCAATAAGTGACATCAGGAAATGTTTTTGTACTTAAATTTCGGTATTCTATATTGAATACATAAACTGTAACGAAATTGATACATAAACGGTATTCTATTTATTTATTCTTTTGTTTGTATGTGGATGAGGGAGACAAAATGAAGAACTGCCTGCAACGAGTGCCTTACACAGAGTGGAATGAGTGACGAGGCCTAAATCAAGGGACGTTCCAGCCAAACTGCCTGGACACAGAGTTTGAAGCAATTTAAGTCATAGGATGAAGGAAAGACTGATTCTGGGAAAGAGTTCCAGAGTTCAGCTGTTGAATAGAAGAAATATTGAGAATATCGTTTCACTCATGGAGAGGAAGAGTGGGATTGTGTTACTAGACGGGTGCTACGTACCCTATGTAGAGGAGATGGTATACATTGAAAGAGCTTTGAGTAACTCTGATTTTTGTAATAGCGGTAGAATAGTGAGAGAGATGCAATATTGCGGCGAAAAGAGAGCGACTGCAGAGAAGTGTCTAGAAGTGCTGCGTGAGAGGATACTCCCCACACATGTGAACAATACTCAATACATTGAAGTACTGTGCCCCTGTACAGAGCAAGGAGCTGTGCAGGAGTAAAGAACGCCTGGAGCACACCCAGCTTCTGGGAAGCTGTTTTAGCGAGAGTGGTAATATGATCTTTCCAAGAGAGATCAGAAGAAAATGAGACCGAGAATATTAAGACAAGATGAAGGGTTAATTTTAATGTTGTTGAAGAGTAAGTCATACTTTTCTGGATGGAGGCGACGAGTAGACAGGTGTAAAGCTAAAAAAAGGAAACACAAAATAGAGACAAAGCACAAGTGCCAAATACGAACTAAATCATTCCCGGCACGTCCTCATTCCTTCCTATTTTGCCGAATCCTCTGACACCCGAACAACAAGCACACAAACATGAAAAATACGGGAGGGAACGCGTAAAACCTCTGCGACACACAAAGCCTCCGCAAAACTAAAAAGGAAGGAAAAAAGATTAACAACGGAAAAGAAACGGAGCAGGAAAAATACCCTCATTAGCCCATTTCTCGCGCTATACAGACGCGTGGACAGACTGACAAAGAGACAGAGGGATGGTCTGGTACGTTGAGTGAAAGATGCACGCAAAAATTTATCTCGTGTTCACTCTCTCTCTCTCTCTCTCTGCTTGGATGTCCATTGCATTTCGTCTGTTTTTCTCTCACCCATTCTGTCTCTGTTCTTTTTTCTCCAATTGAAAAGAACAAATTGTAAAGAAGCAGTTTCTGACAAATCTTTGATCACAACAAACTGGATGAATGGTATTAAACATGACATTAAAGTTGGGAAGCATAAACTTATATACTGTATATTGGCCAAGTAAAGTCACAAATCAGAATACTAACAATTGGGAAAGAATTTGCAAGTGACTGATTGGGAAAAGAATCGTAGTATTCTCATTAGCAGTTGTTCAGGTAATGAACGTGAGTAAAACAGATAGACGAGCACATATTATTGTGAATTAAGATGCAACTGCATTTCTAAAATAAGAAGCTGTGCACTCTACAATGTCCATGATATATTCCCATAGTCTGTTTTTTTTCCCCAGCTGATGGTAAATTGAATCCCTTAGCATCTGATTTATCTAAACCGTAATGGAAATATAGGATATTGTTATGTCTCTACGTCATATTATTGCCAGGTATATATAATTAACATATTTCGCTACACGATTTTGGTAATAGCCGAGTAATAAGGATGGCGAGATAGCAGTAGACCATCAGCTGGAAATATAAAGACTTTAGTATTACTACTACTATTATTAATTGTAGTAGCACTATGATAACTAATAATACCATTATATTTCTTATTTCGTTATTATTGACTACTGTGAAACAGTACAGGCAATTGAAGCGGAGGAATTGCAAAGGAGACTGAAAACAAACATGATGTGCTTGTTTCCCTTCTACCCATTAATTTATTTTTGTTTACATCAACTGTATATCATGTTGCATTTGAAGTTCCACAAGCATGCACACATGCACACATGCACACATGCACACATGCATTAATGAGTACAGTATTTACAAATATTCTAATATATGTATATAATTCGATAAAATATTAGTTACTGTATAGACTAGATAACAACTTTGTCATTTTTGCACACATCACACAAGGAATTATCCTAACATTTTGTGATACAGGTATGCACATTTATAAATACAGCCATACAGCGTTGTACGACGATGACAACACTGATAACCCAGTTTACGGTTGCAGTGTTAATTTTTAAAATATACGAGGAATTCCCTGGCCATAGCTATTGTAGTATTCTTATGTTCCCATTTATGATTAAATCATTATTATTTCAGTTTGCTCACTAATTATTTTGAGATTCATCATGATATAAGCTATTAAAGTTAAGTGAATCTTTATTCATATAATTCAAATGTCACGATGAAATTAACAGCAGCATATCCCATAACATAATTATATCCCATTATATTTCCTTGTAATATTTGTGGTCAAAAGACAAACAATTTCAAAATATAATAAGACGATGAACATTAATTAAAATAAATCCTAGTTAATTATATGTTTTCTTAGTTTTGTGGTGTCCAAGTAGTTAATCAAAATATTTCGCTGGATCATCATAATCGTGCCTCCAAAATGTAATTATAAATGCCTGTGCTCGACTATATCTTTCAACTTAGTACCACCGCGGGATCCAGATGGCTTTAGGTATAATTGGACTATCGCTAATTACACACACACACACACACACACACGCGCGCACACACACACACACTGGTTTTCATAAGTTTTCAAAATATCTTAAGTGCAGCAGCTAACGTGAACTGCATTCAAACAAAGTAGTCCTTGCATTTCCAAAAAATGTCAATCAGATTTTTGTTCAATAGTTATAATAAAGCGTTTTATCAATTAAATTGAGTGCCGGCATAATGCATTACCTTCAGAATATATTTGCATAGTATTTAACTGAAGCCAGGAAAAATGAAATCATTTCGTACCCTCTTTCCTTTTTCGTCAACGGTGATAAAGGTGAAAAGTTGTAGAGAATCTATGCATAAACAAAACATTCCCTGCACGTTTCCTCCTTCAGTCGCTTCAGGGGGAGAGAGAGAGAGAGAGAGAGAGAGAGAGAGAGAGAGAGAGAGAGAGAGAGAGAGAGAGAGAGAGAGAGAGAGAGAGAGAGAGAGAGAGAGAGAGAGAGAGAGAGAGAGACTTATTATTCGCCAGCTGTGTTGGCATCATATAAACACACATTTGCAAAAGGAATTAATAACATTGCACCTCTCTTTCCAAACAAACGTGTATAAGAGAAGTGAGAGAGCTTATAACCATTGCCTATCTCGATGAGTGAACATTTCAGGGCCATGAATACCAAATTGAAAATTTAACCAATATTTTTAAACATATATTTATTACATAGACAAGACAGTTTCAGCTCAATAGGGGCATGCACTTGTCAGCCCCCCCCCCCCCCCCCCTTCCCTAAAAGATTAAATAATACATTAATAGATACATTTATAGACACACATTTTGTAATTGTACAATCATTCGAACAAGGGAAATCTATATTAGACAAATATGGACTTCAAGTCCAGTTCTAAGGCGCAAACACCTTTGGTGGTTATGTAATGCCAGCTATTTTGGGATTGATGTCCAATTTAAACTCTGTAGGCAAGAGAGCGAGAGAAGACTTTTCACTACGGGTTTGTATACCAACAACTTCAAGCAGCACCCACCTATCAACAACAGGCTACACCCACCTATCAACATCAAACTGCATCCTACACAGTACCACACCACCCGAACAACAAATTCTGATCTACCAAGCTGCCAATCCGTAGAACATGAAATCCAAGTCCTTCAGCATAATTTCCGCCAATGTAAGAGGGTCCATCACCAATATCGAAGAGTTAACATACCACTACATAAACCGTCACCTTCCAGACATTACGGTCATACTTGAAACCTTATTGAATGACACCACACCCAGTATTTACTGGAGAGTTGCTGGATATACTCAGTGGTATTTGCAGGATAGATACGCAGGACAAGGAAGAGGGGTAACTGTATCAACATATAACTATCAACATTATCTGCAAGCCCAACAAATTACAGTGGATATCCAACACAGGTGGAATTCATGTTCTTATCTGTGTCAATGGCAGTAACACTATACTACTATGTGCTTGCAACAGGCCTCAATGCCAAGGTGCTTGACCAATCACCACTTTGAGGGAGAATCTTTATAACAAAACAAATTCTCAGCACAACTGCAAGGACGTTTTCAATGTTGTAGAACTCAAACAGCACCTCATATAAAGATCATTCAATGAGCATACAGTATTTTATCATAGTAACCAGGTTAATTTTCCTACTCGCATATCTAGGACTTCACTTGTTCCAGTTGTGATAGACCTGCTTAGCTCCATTGTCACATGTAGAGCCCTTTGGAGTGTTGGGTCTAGCCATCACACAGCAGTCTTGACTACAGTTGCCATCACAATATATTGCGAATTTGAGTTCACACATACTACATGGCTATGGGAAAGAGCAGCCTGGCAGACACTCAAACTAGAACTGGCATCTATCAACTGGAAGTCTCTACTGCATGGTGGCATCGACATACACGTATCTGTCTTCACCAAGCAAGTTTTGGACCTTCAACAAATGCACATCCGATAATACAAATTAAAGCCATCATATCAAGAATGGTTTAGAGTACAGGGCTTGGATTTGCTATGCAGTTCGAGAAGTTCCAGCAGATAAAATAAAAAACAAGCAGGCCACAAAATGGAGGATACACTAAAGTGGGCCATTAGGCAGTGTGATTCTGAACTAAGGAGGAAGCCGAGATCTAGAAACATTGGGTGCAAACAGAGGTAGTCTAAGGTAAAGGATGGCCAAAGATATTCCCTGCATGACTATTCCTCCACTGAACGGACCAAATGAACTGTGGTGACATCAAACTTTGAGAAAGCTGAAATACTGGCTTCTAACTTTGCAAGCAAAATGCAAAAGCAACCTCCAGTGCTTCCACGGAAAACCAACCATTGCCTACAATCAATCAAAGTGAGTGAAGAAGTGTATAAAGCACTTATTTTTTGGGACACTGACAAGGCCTTAGGTCCCAATAAGATTATCCCAAGAGTCCTTTGTATTCAGAACCTCCATCACTCACAGTGAATGGCCCTTCTCCTGGAATGAGGCTTATGTTGTACCCGTTCAAGAGACGAAGAGAAAGTCTGGAGTCTTAAATTACAGACCGATTTCCTTGTTTTCAGTGATTCTAAGTTATTCTAAGGTGCTGGAGACTATACTCTCCTGGTATATCATTGAATTCATTGACAAACACATGCTTCTAAATGACAGTCAATATCGACTCCATACGGGAAGATCTGCCACCGATCTCCTACTGAAACTCTCCACCAAATAGAGCCCGGTACTGGATGACAGTGAAGATTGCTTCATACCCTTGACATCGCTGGTGCTTTTGATCGAGTGTCATCAGGGGCTCCAAGCACTTGGGTTTAGTGGAAATGCTCTGGCTCTAATTGGGGACTACCTGCAAGAACGTTCATTGCAGGTGGGTTTTCACAAAGCCAACTCAACCAGACAACACATTGGAGCCAGTGTGCCACAAGGAAGTGTCCTACACCCTCTAAATTGAAATGTCTACTTCAACAACCTCTTCAACCTCTTTCCAGAATCATATACCTATGCAGATGACTGTACCTTAACTATCAGATACAAAGCAGATGAGAGTGCTTCTGCAATCATCCAAAACCAACTAACATCTTTTAACCTAAGAAGTGCGCATGGGGGGTATGAGACACCACACTCCTGCGCCGACGTATTTGAGCTGTTCCCATCACTACCATCATTATTTTACCATAAATAGCATTAATACTTATCCATATGCGCCTATTATAGGTTGATTATAAAGGTATTAACCTGTTACAACAATAAAACAAGTTGAAACAGTGTTTGGATGGTCAAAATCGGCGATACAGGCCGGGAGTTACATAATGTATGGCTGAGGCAACCTCCCTGCCCTCCACCCCTCCCCTTCTCTGGAGAGACACTGTTCTGCAATAGTCTCTCTCTCGCTCTTTCCCACGCTTGGTAACAGTGATGACAACACGACCCAAATTCAAAACCGCCAGGGATAACGACCGAGGACCGATGTCACCCATGAATGTAAATGTAGATCCGATCAGAACCAAAAATTTGATTAAAGAACGTTCTGCGAGTTCTAAAACCGCAACTTTAAAGGTTTTCTATGCAAACGCTCGTAGCATACGCAATAAATTTTCAGATTTAGAGGAACTAGTGTTTACTGAAAATTATGATGTGATTGGTATAACAGAATCTTGGCTCAATACAGTAGATAGAGACTTTTTAGCAGAGTATTCACTTCCCGGTTATGTAATGTTTGAGAAAAGCCGAATAAATAAAAATGGAGGTGGCGTTTTATTTTATATCAAAGAAAGTCTTAACCCTACCCTCTTGTCAAAACCTCAAATTGTGAACGTCGACACATCTTTTGTGCTAATAAAGAATAATAAAGGTACAAAAATAATACTTGCATTAATATACAGACCTCCAGCTCAATCAGTGCAAACTGACCAAGAAATTTATGAACAAATTGCAGATGTAAGTAACTCACAAGATACCGTAATTTTTGGCGACTTTAATTTACCTGTGACCAAGTTGGGCGATACTCTTACTTCACACTCCGGACATGACTTGTATACGAACTTGCAAGAGAGTTCGCTTTATCAATTTGTTCGAACACCGACCCGTGGTAATAACGTTCTTGACATTGTACTTGCAACAAAAGAAGAATTAATAGAGAATTTGAATGTTGGTGATTAATTCAGTAACAGCGACCATCGTACGATAACTTTCACTTTAAACTTTACTAGTAACGAACCAAATAGTAGCATCGATAAAGTCCCTAATTTCAAGAAAGCAAACTTTCATAAGCTTAGAGCTATGTTTAAAGAAACTGACTGGAGCTTTTTAATTAACAATAACGACATCAATACATCTTGGAAGTCATTCGAAACCACTTACCTAAAAGCAGTGCAAGACTGCATACCATCGAAAATACGGCATCCAGGCCATAATAATAAGCCCAAATGGTGGAATAAAGATATTTCAAACTGCCTGCTTGCTAAAAAATTTGCTAAAGATAGATTAAAATCCTCACAAAATGACTAAGAATGGGTGAAATTTGTAGAGCTACGACGCAAAGCCAAAAAGTTAATTAAGCAAAGTAAAAAGACCCTAGAGTTACATATTGCGAATCAAAGTAAAACAAACCCGAAAGAATTCTATAGTTATATCAGAAAGAAAAAAGTAGTTACTTCAACTGTTGGACCGTTAGTCGATGAAAATGGAGAATACACTAAAGACGAAGTACAAATGAGTAATGCCCTCAATACCTTCTTTGCATCAGTTTTTAAAACAGAAGACCTCAGTGATATCCCTACACCATCGCCGATTCAGATTGATAATTCAGATGTTCTAAGCAATATCACCGTTACAGAGAGAGGAGTATTGAATTGTTTAGATAAACTCAAGGTAAATAAAACGCCTGGACCTGATACAATCTTGCCTAGATTTCTAAAGGAAGCTAAGGATGAGCTCTGCAAACCACTGACATTACTATTCAATAAATCCTTGCAGTCTGGAACTATGCCTGATCAGTGGAAGATAGCCAACGTAACACCGATATTCAAAAAAGGCAGCAAATCCCTACCCAGTAACTATCGTCCAATTAGCTTAACCTCAGTTGTATGTAAAATGCTAGAAACGGTCATAAGAGACAGACTCGTAAATCACTTAGAGGAAAATAACATACTTAAAGATACTCAACACTGCTTTCGTAAAAAACGTTCCTGTTTAACAAACCTCTTAGACTTCTTCCACGATATCCTCAACCTCTACGATGAGAGTAAAGCTGTAGATATTATATACCTTGATTTTCAAAAGGCCTTTGACAAAGTTCCCCACAAACGTTTACTGCTAAAACTAAAAGCGCATGGAATACAAGACGGTGTGTTGAAATGGATAGAAAATTGGCTCAGCGACAGAAAGCAAAGAGTAGTCATAAACGGTAAGGCATCTAAATGGACCAATGTAAGTAGCGGGGTACCCCAGGGATCGGTACTAGGACCAATTCTCTTTCTAATTTACATCAACGACATAGATGAGGGTCTCACCTGTACAATCTCAAAATTTGCTGACGATACAAAAATTGCAAATAGCGTACTCTCAAAAGATCAAGTTGACGATATGCAACACAATCTAGATAAATTGTCACATTGGGCCCAAATTTGGCAAATGAGTTTCAATGCGGATAAATGTAAAGTACTACATATCGGATACCTAAATGAGAAAGCAAACTATTCGATGAATGGCACTCAGCTTAAGAATGTAAACAGAGAAACCGATCTGGGAGTAACAATATCGAGTAACCTAAAACCGAGTAAACAATGTTCAGAAGTTGTTAAGAAGGCAAACAAAATAATTGGCTTTATAGGCAGATCATTTGAGCATAAATCCAAAGACGTAATCCTAACCCTTTACAATTCCTTAGTCCGCCCTCTTCTGGAATACTGCGTTCAATGCTGGTGCCCTTATTACCAAAAAGACAAACAAGCTAGAACGAGCTCAACGTAGAGTTACCAAAATGATACCTAGCCTAAAGAACAAACCATACGAAGAGCGTCTTAGAGAATTAAATCTATTTCCTTTAACCCAGCGCAGATTAAGAGGGGACTTAATTCAAGTGTTGAAAATCATCAGAGGCATCGACAATATGAACTGTAGTAAATACTTCACTATCGACCAATCTAATTACACGCGGGGAAACGGTTGCAAAATAAATGGTAAATCTTTTAACTCACACGAATCTACGAATTTCTTCTTCAATCGAGTTGTCAACTTGTGGAATGGGCTTCCCCGAGACGTTATAGACTGCAGCACCGTTGATTCATTTAAATTCCGCCTAGACAAATATCTCGCATCAAACCCACGACTGACTGCGTTTGTAAATGAATAACTATTTTATCCTCCCCTCAGTTACTAACCCATATGTCCCCTACAAACTTCCTAGTCCTGCCACGTTAGTGGCATGGCAGTAGTTCCCTTTCCAATGTTCCCTTACCCACTCTAAACCACTGTTTGGACACTTGATCCTCAGTGTTTTGGAGGACAAGCAGCCTAGAAGGGTCACTAGATATGTTGTTGCTTGATTTCCTTTGTACTCCTTTGTACAATGCCCTGCTACCAACTCGCTAATGTTAGCACGAAAATATACCACAGAATAAGGGAATAACAGGGAAAATAGGTGATAACTGAAGGAGGGGAGGAAAGTGGGGAAGAAGGGGAGGTGGAGGAGTGATATTTGGCATGGCCCAGGGGCAAAAATATATATATTTTTTATTTTTATTTTTTTTTTTTGGGGGGGGGGGGGTTTAAATGGATTTTTGTTTTCCCTTACTCTTAAGAGTCTTCCCGCAGTCCGCCGGGGGAACTCTTAAGAGTCTCCCTGCAGTTCCTGGGTTAACCATTCCATCCTGGGGGCATATCTGGCAAGTATCCTTTGCTCTTGCATATACCCAAGCAATGGAAATACCAATAAATCATGACCCACCTAAAGAGACTGGTATAGTATTAAGTATGTACTACACAGAGAAGACTTTATAGATATACTGCGAGTGAAATCTGACTGCGAGATGACAATGGTATCTTATGTCCAGAACCTAGCTAAACAAATCTGCCAAAATGTAAAGATTCGTTGACAGGTGAGGCTGTAGGGATCTCTATGATGCTAAGATCTGCTCCATCTTGAATATGCTTCCTTATCTTGGAGGGTATGTCCACCTTAACCCTCTCACGTTCTTGACGCAATTTGAGCCTATTAGGGATACTTTAAAGCCTTTGTTACCATCAGGGGTATTTAGAAACCTTTAGTTTAGTTACTTCAACCTCTGCAGTTGTCTTTGAGTTAGCTGTGGGCAGAAAACTAATTTTGGAGAGGTAATTATAAGAGTGAGAGAACTCTATTTATTATTGCTAATCTGGCAACCTCTGCGTCATAAAAACGTGAAAGGGTTAACACTTACGTCTTGTAGAGAAGGTTGAAGAACGAGCGTGCAGACTGATTGTAACGCTAGGAGCAGAACAAAGGCATCAGAGTCAGAGGTCACAACAAACACTCAGAGATGAGACGTAACAGCACTCAGTTCCAGCACTTAGTTCCAGGGCAGTAATTCCCTTTCCAATGTTCCCTTACCCACTCTAAACCACTGTTTGGACACTTGATCCTCAGTGTTTTGGAGGACAAGCAACCTAGAAGGGTCACTAGATCTGTTGTTGCTTGATTTCCTTTGTACTCCTTTGTACTCCTTTGTACTCCTTTGTACTCCTTTGTAGTGCGTTATACAATGCCAATTTGGAGAGCATAGGACATCTACAACCCATACAGGTCAAGAAAGACGAGAGAGTAGGGATTACAAGAAGCTCCCTCATCAACTTTTGGCCTCTGGTTGTACCATTCTCTCGGATTGCTGTCCATCAGCGAAGTTTCATTACTCGATCCACACAACATGGAACAAGATTGCCCACATTAATGTTGTCAGTACTATAACTTCAACTCAAGGTATGAAAATCCAGGCTCACAACTGGTTGCTGGCTACAAATTAATTCACCGCTAGCAGATAGATGATGGAGCAAGTGTAATTTATGAATAATGCTGAATATCCTCAAGCATTAAGTTATTATAGTTATAATTTGCATATTGAGGCTGGATGTCACGGGTCAGATCGTGACTGTGATTATATACTATAGGGTTAGCTATATTATATACTATAGGGTTAGCTATATTATATACTATAGGGTTAGCTATATTATATACTATAGGGTTAGCTATATTATATACTATAGGGTTAGCTATATTATATACTATAGGGTTAGCTATATTATATACTATAGGGTTAGCTATATTATATACTATAGGGTTAGCTATATTATATACTATAGGGTTAGCTATATTATATACTATAAGGTTAGCTATATTATATACTATAGGGTTAGGTATATTTCTCAAGCGCGGGAAAAATTGGGGAGGCAGGAACAGCTGTAGAGAAGAGGGGTGGAGGCACAGGCATAGCCCTGTGTACCGCTAGGCGCCTCGCGCACATGTGTGCGTGTGTGCGTTCTTGCTTGTGAGCGGGGGTAGGCCGCCGTTACGCGTACATGTGTGTGTGCGTTCATGTTGTAGGCGTGGTCATAGGGAGCGTCCAGTCTTTTCATTGGCACCAAATTCAAAATGTGATGGGGGAGGGGAAAACCGAGGTTATAAAGGGGGCAGGAATGCCCAGGACAGGCCTTATTCTGCTCCTGCCCGACCCCAACGAGATAGTCCAATTTTGTTGTGCCCGCGATGAATGGGTCGGCAGGGCTGCGAGGGCACCTCGTGCCCTAATTCAACCATAATCAGGCGAGTCCAATTCAGTTAGACAAGTGTCAACGTTGATTGAGATATCCAGAGTGATGTGTGGTGGTGAGAGTGATGTGTGGTGGTGTGCTTGTGTGCGTTGGCCAGTCACCAGGACTGTGCCAGACCGTACACATGGCCAAGGTTGTGACGCCGACCGAATTAGCTTAATGCTATGGCCGAGAATGGCAGGTGTAAGCATGACCCCACAGAGGGCTTGCTAAAGGCTAGGGATGCCCAGGGCGACATTGTTCTCCTGCGGCGATATCCCACTGATTTAGCTATGCACGTGACCAGGGGTGTGTGTGTGGAGGTGTGCGGGTGTGGTGAGTGAGTGGAGGTGTGCGGGTGTGGTGAGTGACGCCGTAACACTTAACCCCACAGAGGGTGAGGTTACCGCTAGAGGATTGTCGGCTTGAAGGGCTTGCCGTACTGCCCTTTTGAGACTCTTTAATTAGACAACTCATTAGTCTAGCGAGTCACGTGTGTGTGGATGTGTGCGGGTGTGTGAGTGACGCCGTAGCATCTTAACCCCACAGAGGGTGATGGTTACCGCTAGAGGATTGTCGGCTTGAAGGACTTGTCGTACTGCCCGTTTTGAGACCCTTTAATTAGGCAACTCTCATTAGTCTAGCGAGTCACGTGTGTGGTGTGTCGGTGAGTGACGCCGTAGCTCTCAACCCCACAGAGGGTGAGGTTACTGTTAGAGGATGGTCGGCTTGACTCCCTAGGACTTGTCGTACTGCCCGTTTTGAGACCCTTTAATTAGGCAACTCTCATTAGTCTAGCGAGTCACGTAACCGAGGTGAGGAGGTGAGAGAGAGAGTGATGAGTGTGATTGACGGGTACTGTGAGTGTGGGAAAATCTCGTGCCTATTCGATCATGCGGTCATTTGCTGGGCTAGACGATTTCAGTAACACAGTAGACTAAAGGGTTGGTTGATGTGAGATTTCGTGTGACAAGCAGTAATCAGTATAATGATTTGGGGTAATCTTAGGGGTAGTTCTAATACTGGGTAATTGTATTTAGGTAAGTGGATTAGATAAGTGGGTTAGATTGAGTGGCTGAGTGTGTGAATGAAATTGTCTCTTTGATTAATGCAATTTCAGTGTCGCTATTCAATAAAACCATTTTAGTAGGAATGTTTGTTTCTTTAATTCTTACTAACTTTAAGAATATAATTATTATCAATATATACCTATCATTACAATAAATCCGTGTACTCTTATTATCCCGCAAGCTGGGAACTGCAATTTTCTTTTTCAAATATATTACTGCATCGAGTATAGATATAAATGTATAGCATGTTCTGGGACTTTTGTTGCCATAATTTCACAAGGGATATTTGTCTATTTTTGATCTAAAGTAACTACACTATCAATTATAGGTTTATTTCCTAGATAATGGGCAAGTGTTACAGTACCTATTAGTCTTATGATCTATTACAATTGGCGATCTGGACAGGATTACTATTACAATTGGCACCGGGCATGATCTATTACACTGGACTTTAAGATGGGAAGGCGTCAAATGCAGCCATTAGTTCTAGTAATATCAGAGCTGCGCACGTCCCAGCGCATGCTCACCCTGCCTCTTCCCTTACTTAGCCAATAACTAGCGTAAACAAATATATAAATTAATAAATAACACAGTACAAGGAGAGAGAGAGAGAGAGAGAGAGAGAGAGAGAGAGAGAGAGAGAGAGAGAGAGAGAGAGAGAGACGACTCAGAATGCGCACACCAACAATAAACAATATAAACCATACAAGAAACATAGAATACACGAGCAACAACTGAGAGAGCAAGAGTAACCACGACTCTGAGAAAGAGAAACAAGAGCGAGCGTACAAGGAGTGATTATCGAGTCTGCTTTCATAAAATCAATAGAAAATATACAAGACAAATTTATGAGACAAAAAATATATATACAGACTTCAGAAACAACAAGAGCAAGATAATCTGGCACGTACTGTAGACAGAGTAACATCCCAATAACACATATGGGGTGATGATCGTCTCCGTGTACAAAATAACCGAGACTCTTCAATAGAAACTAAGAATAGTACACAGAGAGAGAGAGAGAGAGAGAGAGAGAGAGAGAGAGAGAGAGAGAGAGAGAGAGAGAGAAAGAGAGAGAGAGAGAGAGAGAGAATCCAAACTCTAGTGGAAAAAAAAATCCCGAAAACAACATACAGTACAGACACGCACAGAGAACGGCGGACAGGAAGTGATTATCCAGACCAATAGCAAACCTACAATAAACTCAGACCACAGGAGCAACAGATAGGGAGACAGAAAACGAGAGAAACAATTGAAAACATACAATAAACAAAGACCTCAAGAGCAACAGAAAGGGAGAGAGAATGAGAGAAACAATAGAAACGTACACTAAACACAGGCCACAGGAGCAATAGAGAGAGATACATAGAACGAAAGAAACACTAGAAACCTATAATAACCACAGACCACAAGCGCAACAGAAAGGGAGACAGAGAGCAAGAGAGACATAATTGAAAACATACAATAAACACAGACCACAGGAGCAACAATAAACACAGACCACAGGAGCAACAGAGAGACCTAGGACGAGATAAACACAATAGAAAACTTATAATAACCACAGACTACAAGCGCAACACAGAGGGAGACATAGAATGAGAGAAACACAATATAAAACACACTAAACACAGGTCACAGGAGCAACAGAGAGGAGACATAGAACGAGAGAATCACAATACAAAATATAGAAGAAACACAGACCACAAAAAGAAAGAGGGAAACCGGAGAACGAGAGAAACGCAATAAAACAAATACAATAAACACAAACCACAAAAGAAACATAGAACGACAGAAACAATAACAAACCTACAATACACACAGACCACAAGAGAGGGAAACAGAAAACGGGAGAAAACAGACCTAGAGAAGCATGAACTATACCAACAACACATAAACCAAACCCTGGTGGCGGCGGACAGGGGGTGATTAGAGATTATTTAGTCTGTATCCAAAGAGCAATTGGAAACCTACCAGAGCATTAACTGTGGGCACACGATACACAGAGATCACAAAGGCAACAAAAAGAGAGAGAGAGAGAGGAGAGAGAGAGAGAGAGAGGAGAGAGAGAGAGAGAGAGAGAGAGAGAGAGAGAAGACAGACCTCTGATAGAAAGACAAACATCCCAAACAAACACCACACTGAGGGCGGCAGACAAGGAGTGATCTTATGTCCGAAACGATTAATAGTATGACTAAAAATTGCGACCACACGATAAACAGACACCCCCAAAGCAACGCTGAGAGAGCGAGACCATCCAATACCTACAGAAAAAAAAGACATCCCAGCAGCAAACACACCTACACCCATACGAGGGCGGCATGCAGGGAGTGAATATCTTGTCAGTGTCCGAAGGAGCAATAGAGAACACACAATCACGACAAAATTAACCGCTCGATAAACAGACCTCAGTTGTAATAGAGAGCACGAGAGCAACCGAAGTTGAATAAGAAGAGAAACCGGTCAAATTGGATTTTAGGTCACGTATGTGTTTTTTTTTATTATAATCCTTTTCTCATCAGTTCCTTCATTGATTAGTGTGTTTTAAAGTGTTTTTCCTTCTGCAAATTCATATTTACCCATTATTTTGCAATATTAAAACATGCCCCCTAAAACCATATTTTGTCATTACCCTAACCTAAAAACCTAACCTAACCTGGGGGGTGCCACCTGCAGACCCCCACAGGGTTAGCATTGATATAGAATATGACAAAAATACTAGAAATACGGTGAAAAAGTGAAAAATATCTGTTCTCAGCTGATCCAAGATGGCCACCATTTTTCCTTCCACCCTTATTTAACCCACAATGTCTAAGGAAAAATAATTTAATCTGCAGCGGTAGACATAATATTATATTGTGGTGACTAATACTCTATGACAAAGCTATAGTATACATTTAGAACATTATATCCCATACGTGACCTAAAAATCCAGTTTGTCCGAGAAACCCCCCCCCCCCCCCCAACAACACCACTCAGGGCGGCGGACATCTACTGTAGAGTGTATCCACAGTGCAATTGAAAAACTACAAGACCATTAACTGCAAACTCACGATTAACAGATCACAGGAGCAACAGCAAAGACAGAGAGAGAGAAAGAGAGAGAGAGAAAGAGAGAGAGAGAGAGAGAAGAGAGAAAGAGAGAGAGAGAGGAGGTGTGTGTGTGTGTGAGAGACCTAGAAATAGCTACAGTACATCCCAACAACAAACGACCCCAACCACTGAGGGCGGCGGACAGGGAGTGATTATCGAGTCTGTGTCCCAAACGACCGGCCTCATATGTTGCCGGAAAAGTATGTTCGCCACACAGCTCACACAAATCTTGCGCCCAGCTATTTACGGCGCGGGCGTGAAATTCCCCCGTAATAAATCATCGCCTCACAGTTCAAATGCGCTCCTGGAATGAACTGGGCCGGGAAATGGCTAGGATTGTTCACTCTCACGTACGTACGGCTTAAATTTAGGGTCCACTTCTTTCTTTTCAGTTTTACTTTCTACGTCTTGGGTATGCTTTCATGTTCTCTCTCTCTCTGTCATTGTTTACAGTTTTTATTCGATAATAATTAGTTTGAAAATCAATTCTTTACAAACCTAGCTTGATTATTCACAATTGCATCATCGCGCATCTTATAAACAGTAATAGTTGTGGATAATTTCGTCTCGACTGCCCTAATGATCCTTCGTTACCAAATACCTCCCGTAAACGATATGGGCAAAATGTTGTAGATTTAAGTAATTACTGAATAACTATCATGTACTCACCACATTAGTCACTCACTGCATTTTCCTCATTGGCTGATGGTAGACCTGATATCCACTCACTGAAACAAATTAATAGCCTAAATTAGTATAGAGACTTCTTTTTGTCCATTAATAAGTATACCTTGTGTGAAAGTTTCAATTAGATATCTTTCAATATTATTTATTTATCTGGTTACGATTAATATAACTTACGGTTGTTTTGTAATAAACATGCAGTGTAACGCTATCTTAATTAGAATAAAGGGTCAATATACAGGAGGCGCTACAATATAGGTAGCAAAATTCTAATGGTAGTTTTGGGTTCCTATCATCATATGCTTCATTTCTATATACTTTTTATCCCCGGGAAAAAAATAAAAAAAATCTTGAGTTTATTTTTTTCTTGGATTTTTATTTTTGTTTTAACCTTACCAAAAACCTAACCTAACCTAAATGTATTTGGGGGCTATTAGGTTAGGTTTTTTGGTTTGGTTAATGACCAAAACAAAAAATCCCAAGAAAATAAATGAAAAATTCCAAGATTTTTTTTTTTTTTTTTCCCGGGGATAAAAAGTATATAGAAATGAAGCATATGATGATAGGAACCCAAAACTACCATTATAATTTTGCTACCTATATTGTAGCGCCTCCTGTATATTGACCGAATAAAGTAACCCAAATGTTCCTATTCACTGGCCAGGATTACAGTATGCCAGGGTACTTATCCTTAAGAACCATGCTACAGCGAAACTTAC